>OMNW01034538.1:29618-45032 GCA_900303245.1 Selene dorsalis | reverse complement strand
CTGGGCCGATGATTTTACCACTCATTAATATGATCTTATGTACTGGGTTGTGATGGATGTTGGATACAGATCTAAAACAGGCTGTAATATTTACGTGTATATGAAGCTGACAGGACAGACTGGTGAGCTGTGCTCTTCGTCTGCTGGTATGTCACTGTCCTATGAATAACATGGGATTTGTTAATGAAAATTATGACTGATGGTGACTAATATGTTCTGTCCCATTCATGTGAATCAAAATCTCACTTGTGCTGTGTCAGAACTTCTTCAAGTACAAACATTCATTTGGACTTAAGAGATGAACTGATGAGAGTTTGGTGGTCAAAGGTCAAAGGTCAATTTGGCGCATGTTGGTTTTTTTGAAACTAAAAGATACAATAATTGGAAAAGTGGTGGAGATGTGAAGTGAGGGGTGTAAAAAAAAATGTCACAGCCATGTCAACATTGTCAGTGCGTCGCTGGTCAGTGGCAAGTCTGAAGGTGTGAATTAAGTGGTAGCCAACCCACACTCATCTTTATCATCTGTTATCTTTAAACAGAGCAGTCGTTCCCTAATGGTCCTTTTTTAGAATGCAGGTTTAAGTTGCCTCTGCATTACTTTTTTCAAGACCCAGAGTTGACATCCATGGTTTGTAATAGTGAGTGCATATTAAAGGTGTTGAATGGAGATTTGTGCCAATTTATCCATTACTTTGGAGGGAAGAAGAAAGTGGCAGCATTCAGGGAAAGTATTATTATAGTATCATAGAAAATTATTATTATTATTACCATCTATAACAATATTATTATAGCTTACAGCACAAATAGAGAGAGGTTAGAGTTAGGGTTAGTGTTGATGGTTTAGGTTAGGGTGTAGGTTTATGGTGTAGTCTTAACCCTCTTGAAAGTATAACCGATGGCCCCTGTCCCTCACCCACTGGTCTACTCTCTCTTTACTCTGCCTGTTCAGCTGCCAAAATCCAGAAGCTGTGGCTTTGTGAAAATGTTGAACTATTCATTTGAGAGGCCCTTTATTATTTCTGTGCATTCACAGCACTAAGCTGTCTGCAGACTCGTCTTCCCCCAAGGGCGTTTCCTCCCATGTAGCAACAAAGCTGCCCTGTCTTCTCTTGGTGGGAGCTATTGGGGCTGAACACAGTATGACCATGAAAAGCTGGAGATACTGTTCAAAGATCCTGTTTTTTAGTTAGCTATTCTTTTGAGAGTATGAACACCACAATGCAAAATACTCCAATCCTGCATTTAAAAAGAATAGTCAGCTACATTTATATTTAAAGATTTACTCATTCGTCCTGAGATATGATGTATTGCGTTGTTAATACTGACCAATTAATCTGTAAGCAGCATTTTTTTTATATGCAGGTACACAAATACCTCAAAAGTATACTCAAGTACAGTACCTCTGCTTTTTGGAAAAGTCAGAAATAGAGCATTAACTATGGATTTATTGTCTACCTAATTTTACTGAAAGTGAGGAGCTGAAGAGCAGCAGCACTCGACTATACACAAGAAACAAAGTCAAACTCAGTGAAATCCAGAACGGGGGAAGTGACCTAGATAAGAAAGTGTGTGTTATGTGCAGGGGGAGGGCAGCAGTGAGGGATCCACCCAGCCACATGTTCTCGTTGGTGCTCACCCAGAGACACGCACATACACATACTCATTACATAAATACATCACATGTAGCAGACTGATGGATGCTATGTAACCACTTGCTGGTTGCTGCAGTCAGTGTGTAATGTGAGCTGTGTTTACACAATGAGAACTGGATGTAGGGCAGCCAGATAGAGGAGGAGGAGGAGGAGTGGAGGAAGGCAGAGAGACTGAGGTGTTGCATAATCACAAGCTCCCCTGACATGTGTGTAGCTGCCTGAGCCAAAGTCAGTGGAGCACACTGTTGACACCGTTACTGAAGCAATTATGAAAGACTAACCTGGTTAGGCTGCGTCAGCCGGCTTCACGTGCTCCCTGGTGTAGCAGATAATCCACACAGCTCACGGCCAACTGCCTACCATAGACACAGTCCAGTGAAATCTGCTGTTATAGTTATTTTTAGATGCTTTAAGAATCACTCTTAGAAATTCCCTTACTCTCCATGGTATGGTTCAGTGACCCGAATACTGAACACTGAAATAAAAAAATTAATAACACCAAATAAATAATAAACACCAAATAAATAAACACCAAAATAATGGCCAAAAATAGGGGGAAACAGATGTGACAGGACATTATCTGTGTCTTTACCATGGGTTTAGATAAGGGAGTAGGTCTGTTTTTTGTATGCAGGAAGTTAGGTAAAGTAAAACATATAACATGTCAATGCTTATTTCTTAAAACACCAATATATTGTTTGAAGTGTGATAAACACATGTTCTGTTATATTTGACCTGACCCATTGTTTGAATCAGATTTTTTTTATGCCAATTGCAGTGAGGCCTTAATCCTTTGAGGGCTTCTGGATGATATTTGCCATTGTTTTTGTTTTTGATACAGTTACATTTGCATAAAGCAGTATATTTGCCCAAATACAAATAAAAAAAATTGACACTCATGTGAGTAATATACTTAATATACACTCACATAAAATCTTGCTGTTCCTTGGTCATCTTCTAACTGGGCTTGTCCCTCTTCCCCAGCGGTGAGAAATGACAGGAACCGGAGGAAGGGGAAGAAAGAAGAGGTGAAGATGACGATCATGGAGACGTACGAGCTGACGGCAGAGCTCGGGCTGATAGTGGAGAAGATCTGCAGGGCTCACAGAGAGACCTTCCCCTCCCTCTGCCAGCTGGGAAAATACACCACTGTGAGTCTCGACCTGATGATAAACAATAGAGCCGTCCACTCAGTCCTATGAGTCATTTAACTGTATTTTATAAGAAGTAGCTGAAGCATGGACTTGAAAACTTGCCTTGTTTTACTCATTTTTTCAACATTTCTGTGTAAAGAAATTTATTTTTTCCACAAACTCTTGCTGTAGAAGCAAAACAAACCTAGACTAGCAGAACTTTCCACTTTACAGGATCACTTACCTCTGGAAACCTCATGGAGAATGTAGTGTGTGGTGTGATCTGAAGTTAGAGGAGATTTTGAAATATCCAGGGGCCTTCACATGTGATAATTATTCAGAGACTGAAAGGTCAGAGCGTGATGCTCAGAGTGGCTGACACATGGTATGGAGTTATTTTAGATAACTCTTTGAATTTTTCGGTGTCAGCATAATAGTAATAGAGTAATAGAGCTGGGGTGATCAGACAGAATGAGTCACAGTTCATTATCAAAGAAAGAATCACCCTAAAGTAATATTTGAGAACATTTTATTTTAAGGATCTTTACTTATCTAATAATGCTCCAGGAAGATTTGCAGAAATAACTTTTGTACAAAGATTTGGACAAAAGTTGTGGATTTCTGTTTCCATTTTCATCAATTTTCCTTTACAGTTGGCTACTTCATTCTAATAAATTAAACTGTACATTTTCCTACCTGTAGACAAACATGACTTAAAGACTAACTTATGCTGGTGAACAATTGGAATCAGTTAGGGGACGAGTGCTAAGGATTGGTGGCTTAATGGTCCAGTTGTGTGTCACTATAACCTGGGCTCTAAATTAACTTTTTTGATCACAAGCCAATGTGGCTGGTAAGTTTCTGAAGTTACCAGCCATTCAGAATGTCCACTAGCCATTTTTTTTTTTGTTGAAAATAAGACAGATTGCTCCTTGTCTGCCCAGGCAAACGCCGCACGCCACAGCATGAAGTAAGTCCGCAGCCAATGAGCGTATAAATAAGTCATAGTGTGGTGTTCAAAATGGGAAATGGTGGGTGTTAATTTAGAACCCTGACTATTACACAGAGGTTTTGCACATGTAAATGGAGGGAAATCGGGAAAAACTGAATTGGAGGATTGAGGATTGATTGTCTACACAAATACTGTGGCCGCTGCACCTCTTAACCACAAACCGAAAAGAGCTAATAGCCCAGAACCCACAGGGAAATCTGTGTAGTCGTACTTGTTGGTGGAGATGTAAGTCCACACTGAATTCTTTTGTGCTGTTGTAACAACAGGTGAACTGTGCATACTCACCAATAATAAACGCACATTAAGTACACAGTGTTGTTCATGCAAACTGGGACATGTTCATCACAATCAGGAAAATCAGCCCATCCCTTCATGACATAAAGGCAAAAACTCCCTAGTGTACTGCAATACAGTGATTTGACTGGTGTCATGGGACCTGTTCAGACACATGCAAATGATTCTCATGCCATGTTCGTGGTTCAACACATCAGCAGAGCTCAGTGGTGGCTGAATTACAACAAACAGCCTCTAGATAAACAGAGCAAATGTCCCGATTTTAAATCAGTCTGGATACCTATGAGACCTTCTCTGAAACATGGACCTCCACTCAGACCAGTGAACCTCTGACATGATGCTCTTCATCTTTTCTCCTCCATCCAGAACTCCAGCTCAGACCACAGGATCCAGCTGGACCTCGGGCTGTGGGACAAGTTCAGCGAGCTTGCCACCAAGTGCATCATCAAGGTGGTGGAGTTCGCCAAGCGGGTGCCGGGTTTCACCGGCCTGACCATCACTGACCAGATCACCCTGCTAAAAGCCGCCTGCCTGGACATCCTGGTGCGTCCGTCTAGACAAACAGACAAACACATATACACAGCTCCTCCTTTTTGAATCTTGAATCATCTCACTCATGCAAAGCCAAGGCAGAGAGAAAGAGAACAGCCCTCAGGCAGAGAGTGTCTCATCTTTTATCCTCCGTCATCCTCCCTCAGTCTCCCTTGTTAATTACCGCCAGGTCTGTCCGTCATCAGAGCCTGCTGATTTACCCTGGTAGCAGCAGGGGAG
The DNA here is from genome assembly GCA_900303245.1 of Selene dorsalis. Taxonomy (NCBI): domain Eukaryota; kingdom Metazoa; phylum Chordata; class Actinopteri; order Carangiformes; family Carangidae; genus Selene; species Selene dorsalis. The sequence goes on along the minus strand of OMNW01034538.1, from coordinate 40,170 downwards.
GGCCATGTGCGATCACAAGTACTGTCCTGTCTCCTCTTTACACATTTTCCCCCAGTGAGGCATTCTGGGACTTTTCTCTGCCAGGTTCATATCAGTCGCTCTTCCTGCCTGCCCTGCAATTTGTCATAGTGCATTAACGGCACAGATGCAGCGAGCTGTGCATCCTTGGGATCTGCCAAGGTGCAAATGTGCCTGGAGACGCCTGTGCCTGTGATGACTGTGATTTATTGCATATTACACACAAGACACACTGTGATTAATTAAAAGACTCAGTACAACTCGTTTGAACCATGCTGTCAAAATAGTGAAAGAAATATGGTAATAGAGCGGTAAATACAGCTCTGAGAGTGAAGAGAAAATATTGAAGAGCAACAACAGATTTTAGAAACTGTTTCTTGACAGTCTGATGAAAAAGTCATTTTTGTGTAGATCTTGTCTTGTGCATATGAATCAGAAATATACATACAAATATACCTCACCATATTCAAAATATAAATGAGCAATGAGCAATATATTGTATTCGTAGTTAATATTATGTCACTTACAGTGAAAAGTGAAAATCCAGGCTTTTAATGTGAAACAGATGGAGGAAGTCAGCAACAGGAAACAGGGAGGTATCATTCTGAAATGTTACACGACATGAGAAATTTGAAGTCTCTCATGACGAGTTGTAATTTTATCAGAATTAAAGGTTATCTTTATGATTTATATATATATATTTATATATATAGGTTTTTTATTTCAAAAGAAAGTGTTTGAGATTGTGTATAAATGTCACAGTGAAGCTCTGCTCTGCATGTGAGTCTTCCCTCTGGTTTTTTCCCCTTTTTCATCCAGATCCTGAGGATCTGCACTCGCTACACTCCCGACCAGGACACCATGACCTTCTCTGACGGGTTGACCCTGACACGCACTCAGATCCACAACGCTGGATTTGGACCGCTGACAGATCAGGTGTTCACTTTTGCCGGGCAGCTGCTGCCGCTGGAGATGGACGACACAGAGAGCGGGCTCCTCAGCGCCATCTGCCTCGTCTCTGGAGGTACAGGAGCTCAAGACTGCTAGAAAGGAAGTGACAGAGAACCTAACAAGTGAACTGATCCTGAAACTTGTCGTCTTGTCATGTGTTCTATCTTTGTGTGAGCAGACCGACAGGACCTGGAGGAGCCGTCCAAGGTGGAGGTGCTGCAGGAGCCGCTGCTGGAGGCGCTGAAGATCTACTCACGCAAAAGGCGACCCAGCATGCCCCTAATGTTCCCCAAGGCCCTCATGAAGATCACTGACCTGCGCAGCATCAGTGCTAAAGGTCAGAAAACCACTGACAGGCTGAGAGCTCATCCCTCATTACAAACTGGCCTCAGTGTGAGCTGTGTAGAAACCTCTCTGTGTCCCTCTCCACAGGGGCGGAGCGGGTGGTGACGCTGAAAATGGAGATCCCGGGCTCCATGCCTCCGCTGATCGAGGAGATGCTGGAGGATCTGGAGAACCTGGAGGAGCACCAGAAGAAAGAGTTGGAGGAGAGCACTGCGCCTCCTCGCGGCACATGAACTCCTCCACTTTCTCACTCCGAAGCTGCTCAAAGAACGTTTTTCCTCCGTCTTCCTGCCCAGAGAAACCGCGAGCTACATAAAATGCAAGATGCAGTCCAGAGGGTTCCTAGTGTCGTACCTCAGTCTTTGGCCGGAGAACTGTCAGCAAGTGTTCACAGATTGATCTGCAGTCGTGATGAAGAGCGATAAAGATGCAGTAATGTCTTAATCAGTCAATTTCATTTTTTTAACTTTTGGTCGCAGTCACCTCATAACCTCTGAGAGTCAGTCTCAGCTGTTCTTTATCTGGTTTTTACTGTATTTATATTTGCATGAGATATCACATGGATTAATTTTTTTTTTACCTCAATAACAACACTGTTAGCATTAGTGTAGCAAACATAGCAAACGTATTGAATGGACCTTTATTTTTGAGCTTTTTACAAACATGATTTTTTTTTCACTTGTCAGAGATCTACTGATGTGTACCTGATGTGTCATTGTGCTGCATGTGTGTAAAAAGAAAAGGGAAATGTAAAAGAATTAACAAAATTCACAAACTGATGTAACAGAGCTGACAAAGGGAGTGACACATTTAAGTAGAACTTGTTGCGTAGTTGGCAATGTTGACTCTTTCTGGAGAAGTTTTGTGTATTTTGCTGGAAACCTGCAGTATGAAACCACTGAAGTAAACTTGCACAATGTTCTAGCTACAAAGTCTTAACCCCAGAATGTATATTTACAGATATTAACAGGGCTGGATATTGTTTGAAATGTTTTAAGATACCTTTTTTATACCTTACTTTGATTGAGTACTGTATACACATGTTTACTATAAAATCATTTTTTTCATTAAAGTCCATTTCTGAAATGCATCAGCGTTTGATGCCTTATCACAGATATAGCTGTTAATGAAATTTAAATACAATGTACAATTGCTTAAATACAATGTATTGTAGAAGTAATAATAATGCAAACAATAGACATTTAAAGGTGACAACATGTTTGAAAAAAAAAAGCTGTAGGCAACAGGAGAAAAAGGATTATGGGAAATGTAGTCTGAGTGTTAGCAAAGCAGGTGGCTATATATATCTAACTATCAAAATACATTTGTGCCTCAAACGTTTACCTATCATGAGAGAGAAGAACAGTTATTCACTGTTGATGAAAACAAACCGGACAGTGAACTCTACGGACTGGTCTGTGCCTGCTGCTCTCTACGTGCTCACATTTTCCACATCTGTGAGGTTTTTTTGTAAATTTAACACTTTGGAACAGCAAATGTCCTGTTCCATGTTCCAGTATGTACATATCTAAGATCTTTTTCATGGTGCATTCATTTGTGATATTAATCAGCAGATCACTTGTCATCACATGCCTGTTTTACTTTGTTTTTGTTGTTGTTGTTGCTATTAAAAAGTCTTGTGTACCAGTTTCTTTCTTTCTTTTTTTTGCTGTTTCATGTTTCCACTGGTGGCTTCTGTTATTTCTGAGGTGACACTGTTTCCTGTTCCATGTTGTGAAGCCCTGGAGGTTATTTTAGGTCAGCTCACTTACTCTCAAAACACAGGCTCATACTGCCCCCTGTTGATGGTCTAAGGCACTGCAACGCCGCACAGTTTACACGCAAACTGTGCTCTACTGACCTGAATTAACAAACTAATAGCTCTATTTAAGACTTTTCCCCAGTGTGTTTGGTCGTTTCTCTCAGTACACATTAGTGCAGATGTGCAGTGACAGACCACATGTTAACACACATGGATGATGTGTTTTTTTTGTTTCCAGAGAACGTGTAGCTGACACAGTAAAGAGGTGACTCCACTTCGCTTGAATTTTCTGAGTCACTCTGACTGAAACTCCTCAAGCTTCTGGTTATTAAGAAATAAACTCTTTGTATTTTTTTTGGCTTGTGACTCTTTACAGTAAAAGCAGTAATGGCTGCTTTTGATGCCAGTATTTCCACAAAGTAATCATCCTTCCTCTGAACCTCTGGCATCGTTTCATCCAAATCAAATTAACCTTCAAATCAGACTTCAATCTATTTAAACTCCAAAGAGGTGAAACGTCTGTTCACACAAAGATACAGTGATTCGAGAGAAAAGTGCGAGAGATTTGCCCCCACCCTCAAATTCATCATGTGACCTCTGGGAGGAGGCTCGATCCAGACACTGGAAACCATTCGACTAAACAACTAAAGTGTGTACAAGTAGCTCCACACAAACCAGATACGGCCTTACAGAGATATTACATATCTCTGGATAGTTTGCTGATAATACTTGTAGTGGAGTATTTTTCCACTGTTGCATTAGCACCTATTAAACTGAAGGTAAATCCCTCCTCCACCACATCCTGCTTCCCCTGTACATTCACAAAGAGCTGCTAAAATGACTTTTGTTATTCAAAACAATGAAAATAAATATCAGGGACTAATTCCTTTACAGAGCACCAGGAAATCGTTCCAATCAACCTGTTCAACTCATCTCTCTGAGAATCAATCTCTTAATTGATTGATCGCTGGACAGTTAGTTACCACTACGTGCAATTAGCCAACAATTTTACTGTAAATAGATTGTAAATTATATTGATAATTATTGATGGTGTACATTTTTTTTATTTTAAATATGGGGTTTACATTATTATTTTTCTCTATTCTGTATTTTGAAGGTCCTGTCTTGTCTTCCTGTGCTTTCCCTCCTGTGATTACTTCATGTGTCTCGCCTTTGTCTGATTGCACCACCTGTGTCTCGTTTCTCCCTTGTGTATATTACCTCAGCGTTTTACCACTGCCCTTTTTTGGTTCGCTCTGTATTCCTGCTCGGTGTTTCCTGTGTGTCCTTTTTCCCATGAGTCTAATAAATTGTTGTTGTTCTGCCATACTGTTTTCTGTGTTGCATGTGTCTTCATCTGGGTCCAGTTCCCTTGTAAATCCTGACAGATTGGTGAAGTATTTTCTATTCTATTCTATTATGTCTTCACTGCACCAGCTTCACATCAGATCCCTGTATTTTATCCAGCTCAGTCACTCTCTCAGGGGATTGCTCACTGTTTAGATCAGTGTGACAAGAGGTTGCAAGTTTGCTGTTTTTAAAAGTGTTTATTTAAGACATTGCTTTGAGGGTGTTTGCTTTTCTTTACACAGATCATACTGACAGTTTCCTTTTGGATCACAGTGCAAAGAACGGCTTATTCATCAGCTGCTTCAAAAATGTACAGAGAATTACATTCAACAAATTAATTCCATTGATATTTTCAGCAGTGTTTGAGAGAGTAGTGTTCATTCAGTGCAAGTGGAGAGACATTTGACCTAATTTTCACATCTGCCAGAGCTCGAGTCAAACACTGATATGAGTGAGGATTGATGGTGAATTAAGGTGACATCCTGGTTTCTTATCAGTTCTTTGAAAGCAAAGTGAGTAAGGAAACTGGCTCACGGCCACCTGAATAACACACTCTTAAAACAGTCAAACTGCTGAGTCTCCTGAACTCAAACAAACCTGAAACAACAACACAGAAAGTTTCACACGAGCAGAGTGGCTGAAGCTGATCGCTGATAAAAACGCTTTAGATAGCTGTAATGCATTTTGGAGGCCAGTTGTAATGGGTCACACACTCACAGAATTTGAGACTATGAATCAGACATGTACCTATAACAACATTTATAAAATATAAATTATCTTTGTACAAATAGTCAGTTCCTGAGAACCAGTGAGGAGGAGTGAGTGTGGTGACAGAAACATGTGAAAACATGTTACACCAGCTTTGTCTCAACAACAACCTGCCAAGCTGTCAACACACCACTACACACATTAACACAGGCTATAATGTTAAACAAGTATAAGTTTAACATAAAAAGGATTAACAATATTTCAGCAGCTTCTGTGATCTATGAAGATGAATATGGATGACAGTCACTTCTTGTCTTGGTCATATCTTCTCACTGTGCCCCTAACATTAGCACAAAACACATTAAAGATTAAAGAGTGCAAACTAAACCACAACAGTTACATTTTAGTGTAGTGAATACACAAATTGCATTTTTATTACATGAAAAGATGAGAAACATGAGAAATGTGTCTTTTTTTTGTTTTGTTTTTTTTTAAAGAAAATCTACAAGAATCTTTGAGTTTTCTCACATCCCACCTTAATTCTGCCCAACTAAACTGACTTCACTAATTCACTCGAATCTGTGAGGGGCCTTTTTTCACTGTCACAGAAACATGCTTAGTAGTGGAGCCAAATAATTACTGCAATTAAAATGTGTTTTATTGTCCATCTGTACAAATTCTTACCTGCAGTCTGTTGCTTCATAGTAGCTGTTCTCCTCCAGCAGCTCCTCTATGATCCCCTGTGAAGGAACATTTGAACAGGACAGATGTTCAATACAACTTTGAAGAGGAAATTAAAATATTTTATACAGAATAAGACAAATACATTGTATTGAAGCAATTTGTATTTATTGAACAGCATTTGTTCATTCTTGATTACATTAGACAGAAACCTTATCTGTCTGTCTATCTATCTATGTCTATCTATGTCTATCTATCTATCTATCTATCTATCTATCTATCTATCTATCTATCTATCTATCTATCTATCTATCTATCTATCTATCTATCTATCTATCTATCTATCTATCTATTTGTCTATCTATCTATCTATCCCAAAATGTGGAACTACTCCTTTAATTTACCTTTAAAAAGAAAAAAGACACTGAAATAAAATTGTCAGATTAAAAAATCCTTACTATCTGACTGACCTGCAGCTGCTGATAGGTCACCCCCTCTTTGAGACTCCCATCACCTGAGAAGAAAACACATGTAAAGGTCCAACAATAAATTTGTGACATTTCAGGCAGGGGGCGCCACTCTCAGCATGCTGCCTTCTTAGCAGTTGCAGTGGATGTGATGACGAGCTAGTAAATCATTGACAGGAATGAAGCTCTCCTTTAAAGTAAAGCTCAGCAGCCTGCAGTGTCGGTGTCACTAACTGGATGTGCAGTGTGAAGCTGCAGTAACAGTACTGTAACTCTACCTGTGGTGTCAGTGGCAGGGGGGTCTCCTGTGATGTGGTGGATCAGAGGCCACCAGTCTGAACCGGCTGAGCCCAGTTCCATCAGTTCTGTAGAGGCCTGGAGCAGCTGCAGGGAACACAGAGGAGGATTCTCTCTTTGCTTAGAAATGTGATTACATTGTATAAAAGGTAAACTGAAGACGAACTGGACTTCTTCCTGTCAGAGTTCATGAAAGTTGACTTTGAGGATAAAATGAATTTCTTGATGAAATTTAGCCAGTGACTAACAGGGTTAAGCGAGTGCAGCCATGTGCCAGCAGCTCTGAGACACTGCAACCAGACACAGTGCAATGTTTAACTAAATTTTAACTTAAGCATGCACTGACGATGCTAACATGCTGATATTTAGAAGATACATTGCTTGCCATCAGAGTTTTGCATGCAAACATGTGCTAGCACTACAAGTACTGTGTAGATATCTGGTCCAAAACCTGATGGCAGATGGATGTAACAGTTCATCTTGATGTTAACATGTATATCTATACCAATTTTCATGCCAAAACATCCAGCAGTTGTGAAGACCCTGATGCACAAATATCAACCTCGTGAAAAGTTGGATTCATCCTCTGAGGACTGTGAATGTTTGTACCAAATTCAGTCATGATGATCTATAATTGCTGTTGAGATATTTCAGTCTGGATCAAAGTGCCAGGCTGACATAACCCTCCCTAGAGCCACGACTTGCCTGAAATAACAGGAAGTGAATTATTGTTGCCTACTCAGTGACCACATGACCCAACCTAGCCTACCTGCTTTCTCCCTGTGTTTTTTGAATTGCAGGTTAAAAGCACAAACCTTGCTGAGCTCCACTTTTAGATTGTACGGGTCGCTCCCACAGAAGAAGAGAGATTTTTTAAATCTTTCAATAACCCGCCGTTTGATGTTGTGGTGTGGAGCTGGTGGAAGCTGGAGATGGAATTAAGATAATCAAGTTTAATAGCAACACATTTACAGTGACATGCGACCACTGATGTGGAGGTGGGTCAATGTTAAAGCCGACAGATCATGATGAGCGATGCAACTGCAGCCTTGAACTGAACTCTGTTGTGACTCAACCAGTGTATTACAGTACTTGGGTGATGTAGATGATTTTGTGCAGCTGCATGAGGAGCCTTTGGCTGGGATCATCAATCTGTCTGAGCTTCTTCTGGGAGACACAGATCCCTGCTGACACTGAGATAAGATGGAAACCAAACACACTGACTGACGAAAGCTAAACAAACAAGACAGAAACAATTTATAAGAGCCATTTACAACATTCAGACTTTTGAAATTAGCTTTATATAGCTTTACTTGTGTGTTCTACTTGTGTGCACATTGTCAAGAGATTTAGAAACAGAAGGTTGAAGAACTACCTGGTCTTGGTTTTATCTTTGCTGCTGTCAAAATCACACTGAGAGGAAAGGAGAGTGGAGAAAGGGAGGTCATTAAACAGCTGCAGATAAGACTGTTGGTTCGTCTCTGGATAATTGTGCATTTTTTTTACATACATACTTAAAGAGAAGAATGTCCAACAAATTTCCTCCTGTGAGTTTTTCACTTACTTTGACTGAACTTGATCGGGTGTTGCACAGGCACTAGGTTCTAGTCCTTTCAGTAAAAACAAAAAAGTCAAAGATCAAATCTCTAATTAAAAAAAAAAAAACTGCAACAGAGTGAAAAAAGTTAAACAGGAAATAATAGCTTTAAAAAGGGCAGATTTGTTTGTGTTGTTAGCAGTTTGCTTCTTATTAGAACATTGAATTAGTAAAAATGAAAATCTGCTTCCCAACATGATGAATATTTCTTCACTGACCATTGTGTTTTCCTACAAAGGCAGTCATGTTGTTTTTGATATTGGGAAATTCAGCGTCATCATCTGAGGCAGCGTCTGAACACACACATGCATAATTATTTAAAATATGGTGTCATTTTCAATTTAAATCTTTCTGGTCATTGCTGAACCCTGAACAGTATGAAACAGAGTCACCTTGGTTGGGCGTGCAGGCTGCAGGTGAGTGTGGAGTCGCACATTCAGTTTCCATTAAGGGTTTTACCTGAAATCATCACAGCACATCATTGTGAAAGCACCTTCACCAAAACATTTGACAATATCAGAGAGGATTTAAAATTTGTAGCATGTTATGTTTTCTTTTAATTACCTTTTTGTACCAATCAAAAAAAGTCATCAGGAAAATCCTTTCAGATTTACATTACCTGCTTTGAAAGGCAGCAGTTCGTCCTGCCTTTGTGTCGCTCCAGGAAGTATCTCTGCGCTCGTTTCCTGTCTCTCTCTGCTCTTCTTTCCAGTGCATTCTGGGAGGTGTAGAGGCCGTCCATCAGCCTCATCATGAGGTCACAGATCCTGGAGCTGACGGCCACAATGTCTGGCCGCTGGTCTGCGTCCGGACTCAGACACCTGATAGGTCGAGCAGAGCACTATGTGAATGGGTGATGTTAAGTGGTATCACACGCAGAGTTTGAATCAGCAATAAATAATGATTAATAGGCCAATATAAAAATATAAAGGTGACATTTGTGTGTTGTAGAACTAGTGAACTTACATACACCAAATATTGGTCATGTCAAAATTAAAGTCTCACCATCTTATCATGTCTGTCACTCTGTCTGAAAAAGCACCTGCTTCAATTGGCTCATAAACTGCCTCCACAATCTGCCAGCACAGAAGACACAGAAGAGAAAGAAAAGGTTGATAAGACAGATGGACAGAAAAACATTTGATGTTCGGAGTGAAATATGAGGTTTGTGTGTGTGTGTGTGTGTGTGTGTGTGTGTGTGTGTGTGTGTGTGTGTGTGTGTGTGTGTGTGTGTGTGTGTGTGTGTGTGTGTGTGTGTGTGTTGCCTTGCTGGCCAGTGACAGCATATTGGTGCTGTAGAACGGAGGCTGTAAAGTGGCCATCTGGTAGAGGATACAGCCTAAAGCCCAGATATCAGCTTTCTCGCCGTACGGCTCGTTCTTCACCACCTCTGGACTGAAACACAACACATAAACATGTATAAAGATTTACTTATGAGCCCCTGACTCTAACCTTAAAGCAACTACAAAGAACTTTCATTTTGTGTTGATTTTGGCGACTCCTGTGGACAAAAGCGGGAGGTTTCTCTTTGTGAATCCTGTCTCAGTATCACTGTCCCAGCATCAGCCATGATGAAAACATAGCAAGCTCGGTTTTTACTGGCTAGCGTAGCAACAACTCAGTGCTAATTTATAGCCTTGTCAGGTGTGCCGTCTGAGTGCTGTAAATCGTTTCGTCCGGTGGATCAACCCGACCACTGCCTCCCGAGTGTATGGAGTTATAAGACTTAGAAATAGCTTATCTTCCCACCGAAGGCCTCATTGGCTGTTGTAGGTCATACAGAGACATCAGCAGAAACAAGAGGCTTTTGCATATCCAGTTAAAAGTTCTTTGTAGTTGCTTTAAATCAGTGCTCCATACATGTGCAAAAAAAATGTATCACAGTGTTTGCCACAGGTGGTAGGTGGGTAAGCTGCAGGTTTTGACAGGGAGGAGGAATGTGTGGAGTAAAAAGATGATATCTCTAGTTATATCTCTGTAACTCTTTTAACCCTAACCCCCAGGCTAAATAGTCCTTTAAAAAAATGCAAAGCAGACAAAAAATCAAGGTGCACAACACCATCCAGTCTCTGCACTTATATAAAATATATAAAATTCTTGAAACAAACAAAAAATAATAATAATGGCGACAGCTGTTTTTAGTCCCAAATGGGAGGAGAATCCCCTTCACTGTGTGAATACATAGCTATAGGACCATAAACACTTTGAGCTGCAGAATACATGTTTTTAGACTTTGATAACATTAGACAGCTTCGCTGTAATTGAAAAGCAACAGGTGTGAATTTCCTCACCAGGAGTAAAGGATGGTGCCGACCACTGACGTCAGCTTGCTGCTCTCCTGCTTCTGCTTAGCCAGGCCGAAGTCAGCTTCAAGCG
>OMNW01034538.1:0-10322 GCA_900303245.1 Selene dorsalis | reverse complement strand
GGGTGGTACCTGAGAGCAGTATTCTCACCTGTCATTCCCACTGTAGGCTAAAAGTCACAGGACGTGTGTGTTTATTCAAGTCAGCAGTATAAAGCTCAAGCATGTGGGAGCCTCCTTTTAAATTTAATAGAAAGGGGGGGCAATATCTGCCATTACAACTATCCTGAACCCCAACCCCCCACCCCCTCCCTTCTCTCTCCCGCAGGCCTTTGCCACTTTGGTCTCAAAGAAACCCAGGGAAAACCCTGCTGGTGATGATGTCAGTTGGGTCCTCACTGAAGGCTTTGGAGATACTTGTCCTGTTGCTCCTCTGTCAGTTAATAACAAACCGGTTGTTGCATTCAGGCTTTCAGCCCTGTGCTGTATATTGACCTCCATGTTGGCTCCATGACAAACATCATGCATCCCACCCCAACCACTAAAAAACAAAAAGCCTGCCTCTGCTGTTCAGTTTGATTCAGAGGGATATTTCCACAAGGCCATAGGAGTATCAGATAGATATGTGTGTGTTATATAAGAGAATACAGTGAAATGCAAAACTATAACTCACAGCTTCAGTAATGTCAAATCCTATTTATTCAAGTGTAAAAAAACAGGCAAGAATAGCAGCACTTTCTCATGACTACAGCCAGGGGTCATTTTCGTAGACATTACAAACATCAGTTGGGCGTCACAGATACTTTGCTATATTTGGTTTTGCTGCATGTCTTCTTTTGATGTCCAAGAAGAAGCTAACCATGGAAACGGTGATCGAGTGTAAAACTAAAACCCCAAAATATCCCCTCTTATTCCAATATTGACAAAAAGCCCAGACTCCACATCGGTCTTGATTTATTGTTGTGGACATTAATGTGCAGTGAATGTTGTACAAAGCAATGAACTAATCAATAGCTGCACAATATCTCTGCATGACTTGACCATATCCATATATGTGAGCCTGCGTCTTTATCTGTCCACAGACTGAAACCCCTGGACATTGAGTTCATGAAACGGTTGCATGAGAAAGTCAATGTCATCCCCCTGATCGCCAAAGCAGACACCCTCACTCCAGAGGAATGCCAACAGTTCAAGAAGCAGGTCAGTGGTTTCCACAGCTGCACGCTGCTGCAGGAAAACCATCTCTCAGGTTTTTTTTTTTCTTCCCTCTACTGTAGTCATCGGTATGATGGCAGCACTGCACATCCTGACGCAAAGTCAAGCAGAGAACAACCTCTGGGATGTTGCAGCTGTTTTGTAAAGCTGTGACCTACATGTCCCAAACCGTGTCGAAAGCTGTCTGCTGAATAAACAAATGTACAGTTTAAAAAAATGTGGATTTCCTAATGGCTTGGTTCTACTTTGTACTTTGTGTTTTTTGTTATTCTTGTGTGTGTCAGGCATATTATTGTTTTGAGCTGCAAACATGACATTTCCTCCAGATGATTTGAGATCTCTTGGTTAAAATGAAACAGCAGTACGAGGTCCTGCTTGTTTTTGTTTGGCCGCTTAGCAGCTAAGGTCTTTGTCCCTCTTTTCCTGTCCTGCACCAGATCATGCGGGAAATCCAAGAGCACAAAATCAAGATCTACGAGTTCCCCGAGACAGACGACGAAGAGGAGAACAGGCTGGTGAAGAAGATCAAGGTACGTCCATCGCCTGCCAGATCCACACATCGAATCATGTCAAGTGCACCACTTCATTGCAGTGGTATTTATTATACCCACGTGTTGTTCCTTTGCCAGGACAAGCTGCCACTGGCTGTAGTAGGAAGCAACACCATCATTGAAGTGAACGGCAAGAGGGTCAGAGGGAGACAGTACCCATGGGGGGTCGCAGAAGGTATGAAAGTTCTGTCTGTACAACTTTCCTACACTGAAGATGCTTAGATGCTGAAATTCACTAATTAACTGTGTGTTTAATCAACATGTAAAAAGCTTTTGTGTAAAATTTCAAAGCACCATGACAGAACAGTATACCTGAAAACTTGAAACAGATGTTACATACACTGATCAGGCATAACATTATGAGCACTGACAGATGAAGTGAGTAACACTGAATAACATCATGGCACCTGTTAGTGGGTGGGATATATTAGGCAGCAGGTGAACATGTTGTCCTCAAAGTTGATGTGTTAGAAGCAGGAAAAATAGGCAGTGTAAGGATTTGATCCAGTTGGACCAGGACGACTGGGTCAGAGATGTGAACACCTGCAGCTCTTGTGGGCTGTTCCTGGTCTGCAGTGGTCAGGATCTATCAAAAGTGCTCCAAGGAAGGAACAGTGGTGAACCGGCCACAGGCTCATTGATATATGTGGAGAGAGAAGGCTGGTCTGTGTGGTCCCATCCAACAGACTGTTGCTCAAACTGCTGAAGAAGTTCATGCTGGTTCTGATAGAAAGGTGTCAGAATACACAGTGCATCACAGTTTGTTGTGTATTTGGCAGCAAAAGGGACCAACACAATATTAGGCAGGTGGTCATGATGTGTATGTTCCCATGATGCCTTGTGTCTGCATCAAGTTTGAGATGTTACTTGGTGCTCGGTGTTTGTTTTTAACCGATAATTTTGTTGTTTGTTCCCTTCTAGTTGAAAACAGTGACCACTGTGACTTCACCATCCTCAGGGACATGCTCATCAGGTACTGAGAGACACAAGGAGCATAAAGAACATGTATCATTTACCTTTAATGAATACATGAACCCATCAGCTGATAAATATAGGCTCTAATAATACTGTTTGTGTGATTTCTGTGCAGGGTGGTACTAGTAAAAGACATTTTTAATATAAAAGAATAATTTAATGTCAATAGTAGGCCTGTCACAATTATTACATAATCACCTGACCACAATTATTTTGCATAATCGTTAAAATGGTTTCCAGTCATCTGTATGAGAACAGTTGGATGAAACTAACAGAGCTGTCATGTTTCCATCACTGTTTCCACACCACTTTCCATCGTTTGAGGTTTAACTGGTCCTCTTTTAATGACATCATCACGTTGCTGCTTCATTCCTTCTTCGTCTATGGTTTAATGACACATGAGTGGAGCTCCACAAACTGTTTATCTCGAGGACCTGAATTTCCAGTATTCAAGGATGAGCATCTATTGACATTAGCATCAAGGATTTAGTTGCAAACTCAATGAATGGGTCTTCTTCTTTATAAGGTCTTTGTGTATTATTAAACTATGTTTAGGCTTATACTATATTAGTGGCATACAATGAGAGAGGACAAAGAAGACAATTATATCATTAATCGCAATTATTTGTTTCGTAATTAATCATCAACTAAAATTGTGACAGCTTTAGTCAGTAGTAGTTTCAGTTGCAAGAGCACGTGAAACATTGCTCTGCATTTTGAATATTGCTGATCTGCTTGTCGTCCGTCCCCAGAACTCACATGCAGGACCTGAAGGACGTGACAAACAACGTCCACTATGAAAACTACCGCAGCAGGAAGCTGGCCGCCGTCACCTACAACGGAGTGGACAACAACAGGGCCAAAGGACAACTGTCCACCAAGTAAGTCCTGGACCAAGCACACTATAGACAGCTGTTACAGTCGAGGCAGGAAGATGACTACGTAGAGCCAAGTTTACAAAGCTATTTTAACAAGCTGAGTAGAATTTGGGTCTGAACTCCATGAACAGCCAAATGCTGCTAAATGTTTCCTGCACGTGGGAGGAGTATCTCTCCTCCCAGGAGTTCTCAGGATGAGTAATTATTCTGAAGATCTGTCTCTGGTTTTAAACTCAAATCTGGGCAAACGTCAGCAAAGCCAAACCTGGTGCATAGCAACAAACAAAGTACACAGGCCACAAGACTTGAGATGTATTTTGTGCTTAATTGAATCTTCAGATGCAGATGTTGCAGGATGTGTTGGAACTAACGTGTTGAACATCGTGTAGGAGGAATGCCCTGCAGGGAAATCCTTCAGAGTTGGTACTCAGGGATGAAGTGGCGAGATGTTGACAGTCAAAGGTCAAAGGTCACTGAATTTTGACTATTGAATGCTGCAGCTCAGCAGCCTGTGTCCATACATCCAACAACTTGATGCATAAAACAGTCATTTTAATTTCCAAGTTGCATGTGTTAAAGCGTGTTGGATACATGTGTCATCTGGCCTGTAGGAGGTCACCGCAGACAACTGAGCTGACAAACTGTCTATTTTTATCCTATTTCATTCAAGTATTTAGGTTCCAGGTAACTGGAAAAGCCAAGGTTGGGGGCGTAACTCGTCGACCACATTTCCTCTGTTTGTGATTTTGCCTGAGAATCAACCAGTGGTTTTGCTTTGATCGGAGCTTAATCTCACCATACTACTTTTGCATAAAACCATGCTGATTTTTGCTGTACAGCTGAATAGAGGCCTCACGCTGCTGATGCTAACACACAGCTAAACATTTGACCAACCCTGCTCATGTATTCGACACCCAGCTCACAAAGCCCACATTGTTAATTTTTTCTGAGCTTTCTTTTTTTTCCATTCGCAGTGAGAAAGTAGTTTGAGTCACAAAACACGCGTAATAGACTGTAGTTTTATTTCTAGTGCATGACCTCATCATCGCATGCTGTGTGTGTCTGTGCGTGTGTGTGTGTGTGTGTGTGTGTACGCGCGCACGTGTGGTTGTGTGTGTTTTTGTTTTTTAGACTTGACACAGTTGAAGGAATGTAAGTGGTCATTTTTTTTCACCTCATATTCAGACCTTGTTTCAGATGTTATCCTTCCTCTGTTCTCCCACGTTGGCTGCATTTTGGGTGTTTTCTCTCCTCCCCGTTGACTGGGGTCAGCTTCCCCCCCCCTCCACTCCCCAATCCCCCCTCTCTCACGTCGATGTTTTCCAGGAACAGCGGGGGGGGGGAACTGAATTGCCGCTCTTCCTTTTTATAAAACCTAGTGTGACACCAATGAATGTGATGCTTAAAGTTTTCCCTCCCAACAACAAACCCTTCAAGTCTTTTCCACTGCTGCTTTTATTAGCCCCGCTGCTTGGACTAATAACAGAGACTTGTACCTGACATGTTTGGAGCAGTTATCACTCTTGATGACACAACACAGGGGATCTGTATTCATGATATATAGCAACTTGTAGAGGCGGCTTTATATCAGGGGTGTCAAACGTACAGCCCGTGGGCCAAAACAGGCCCACCAGAGGGTCCAGTCCGGCCCAGGGGATGAATTTGCCATGTGAGAAAATGACATGGAAGACAGAAGAGGCATAATATTGTTGAAATGTCACATATTTTTCACCTGAAAAAAATCTAAGGTTGTTCATAATGTTTTGTACAAAGATAGTCCATTAAATGTTAACGTCTTGATAATGAACTAAAACAAAGGGAAACATTTAGAGTTCTCGTTGTTTATCGGTTACTGTGTTATAATTTCCCTGCTCCGGCCCACTGGAGATGTGCTGTGTGTGGCCCCTGAGCTGAAATGAGTTTGACACCCCTGCTTCATATGATGCGTTATGATCTGGTGTCATATAAATAAAACTGATGATTGAAAGTAAGAATTTAGTACTGAATTGAGAGTTTTACCAAATTTAATTTGAACAAAATTTACATTTAAGTGCAGTGACAAAGTAGCGCCTGCTTCTGTTTACAGTTGTGCCTTTGTAGCATCTTAATAATCATGAAGTGTGTATTTACTGTAAAGCCTCGCTGTTGGACTTGAATATCCAGGAGTATAGAAACGAGAGACGCATCAGTCCATCGTTCTGTACTGATTACCTGTCCATTACTGGTGCTGTCTGTCCCCCACATATCCAACACTCTGTTTAACTCACCTGAGCCCCTGTTATGTAAGACTCTAGTTTTACCATATGGTAGTAAAACTAGACTCAACAGCAGTGTAGGGTCTCAGCTCAGTATCCGTACATCCACACTAGAAATACCCTGAAGAACGTGGTTCCACTGTCTGTGTTGTGTTTGGTTAATTAGCTTTGCTCCTGGTGTCAGTTCAGATGAAATTCCTCCTAAGCCCAGGTAACCCCTGCATGTATTTCAGGGCAGGTCTCTGCACACTCACACTGCCACAAACTGTCCTGTCAAGCTGCACTAACCTCTAACTCACCACCTGCACTGACCACCAGTGTTCACAGGTTCCTTGCATTAGCCTTTGGGCCCCTCTCCTCCTAGTTCCCAGAAATGTCTTGTGGTTGGTTTTGGTTTCCTGTTTCTTTTCGCAGCCTTCTTGGATCCTGTCATTCCTAAAAACCTCACGCCTTTTTCCTTCCTCTACCCGGACAGTTTGTATTTCTTTGGGGAACTTGGGGGAGGGTGAAGTTTAAAGGGATAGTTCAGTTTTTTTGAAGTGGGGTTGTATAAGATACAATTGGTCTCTAAGTATATATCTGCAGTTGAAAAGTCTCTGCCCCCCCCACACTGAGAAATACCAGCACATCGTGCAGCAAAAATTTACAATGCATCAGCTGTCGGAAAAAAGTTAGTTTATCTGGAACTAACCAACTCACTCAGTATTCCTGCGCGGAGGAACACTGAGTGATGCATTTTTAAAAAATGTAATATTGTACTCGTGAACTGGTGTGTTATTTTGGGATGGGACTTCTTGTAGCCGGCGAAAATACGCTGATTAATCGTCCCCCATTCACAACCACTCACTGTCTGTGCCTCGCTGCAGCACGATGCGCTGGTATTTCTCAGTGAGAGGGAGTAGAGACTTTTCTACTGCAGATATTATACTTGGAGGCCATTTGTAACACATACAACCCCACTTCAAAATAACTGAACTATCCCTTTAAAGTCAGTCTCCTGTTTTTCTTGCTGCTCTGGAAGAGAAAAATTATAAATCTAACTTTCACCAGTTTAGTCGACCAGTTGGGATCCAGTTGGCATGTTCTCAGGTGTCTGACCCCTACTGCTGCACTCCAGTGTGAAAAGCCAGAATCCAGCTATTTCTTCTCCAGTCCTCCTCCTACTACTCTCTCTTCATCAGCTTCTTCTTCTGTAAAGAATTGCAATCTGCTCTGCTTGCAAACAACCTCAGGAGGAGTTGCTGAAATGAGATTTCAGTTTGCAGACTATGATCAAAATACTTATTTTGTCAAAATCAACCAAAAGTAAAATCAGAAAATCCATTATTTATTGGAGTACGACAAAATTCTAATCATAGTAATGGATAAAACGACTGTTCATAACGTATCAGCACATGGATGAGTAGACTGGTGCAGGTGATGTAGTGTTGTCCTCATCTAAATCAGGTGTATTTGTGCGTGTATCTGTGTGTGTGTGTGTCTGTGTGTGTCTGTGCGTACGCTCATGTGCTCCATGTGCAGGAGTCCTCTGGCCCAGATGGAGGAGGAGAGGCGAGAGCACGTGGCTAAGATGAAGAAGATGGAGATGGAGATGGAGCAGGTGTTTGAGATGAAAGTCAAGGAAAAAGTGCAGAAGCTCAAAGACTCTGAAGCAGAGGTAAAATATACACACACACTTGTGTTAATGAATACTGCAGTTTATGCACTTGTGAAATTACTCATCTGTCTGAGTTCCTTCCTTCCTCCTGTGCTGACGCGTGTAGGCGGTTAGAAGCACAAAGCAGCTGTGTGAGCGCGTGCTCTTGATTTGTGCAAGTTGTCTCCTCACCAACAAGAGGCAGATTGGAGATAAAAGCCGATTACATGTTAATGTGCACGCAGACTGTTTAAATATGTGGTCAACACACAAAAGCAATTAACCTCCTTATTATTTCAATAAAATGAGATTCTGTTACATTTAAATTTGTTTACACCAGGTCAGCTGATGCCTGCACTTTGCATATAATTCTGCTGATAAGAGAAGTTCTGCTCCTTTTGTCCTGGAACTGAACTCTTTGCTTGAATCTCTCAGTTTGATAAACAACAAAAAAACAAGATTACTGAGCCATTATGAAAAGTTTTTTCCTGAAACCTCTGACTGAACTATTTTCTTTTTTATTTGTACCCCACCTTTGATTTTTTACCTTTTTACCCTTAATCTATATTTTTGTATTAATTCATTATTATATAATGTATATGGCTGCGCTTTGATGTACTTGTTGTATTGTTTAAGCATTTAGATATGCTGATCGTTATCAATGTATACCTAGTTGGTTTTGTACATTCTATTTGTTCAATAAAGAAAGAGAGAGGCTCCTCCTCTAACAATGCTACATGAAGATTGTGCAAGGGCACTGCTGTGTTTACTGAATTCAAAGTATCAGTAACACATAAGTATTAAAATGGCTTCTTTTTGTGCACAGTAAGACACATATGGGGCACAGTAATCTGCCCCAGTAAATTAAATGAAAGATCAAGTCAAAGCTTTGTTATAAAGGCTCCATATGCAGTATGACTGATAACGTGTTGTGTAAGAACCTCAGTAGTTGATATGTTTTGTACATTGGACTGTATTTGTTCAGTATAAAGCACTGATTGCTCTCCTGTATCTCTGCAGCTTCAACGGCGTCATGAGCAGATGAAGAAGAACCTGGAGGCTCAGCACAAGGAGCTGGAGGAGAAGAGACGTGTGTTTGAGGATGAGAGAGCGAACTGGGAGGCCCAGCAGCGCCTGGAGCAGCAGAAACTGGAGGCCTCCAGGTACGGGCCGCTCTCACTGTCACGCGCTTCATGGTCCAGCTGGGAACACTCACCAAAACTGCACACGTGTATTTATTCACACATTCTTCATGTAAACACAGACAAACTTAAAGGTAGGGTTAAGTTAATATTCTGTCGCATTAAACTAGTTTAAAACTGAAGATAACATTTCAACCTCTTTTTAAACTCACTGAAATTGAAACCTTCGGTGTAAGCTGTGGTCTACGGTTAAACTTCAAACCACCAGGAGGTGTCATCTTTACAGTGGCTGACTTGTTGAGATGGATCAACCAACATTTGGAGCTCTTCTGAGGAAACTGATACCAGATTTTTTTTATCATCTACATTGTTGCCATGGTGTTCCATTACTTCAGCCAACAAGCTTTCTCAATGGACGGAAACATTTGAGCTCCTCTGCCGAGCCATCACAAACACTGTTATGCTAGGATTGTAGACATTTTCTATCTATCTAGCTACAATGTGGCTTTTTTCTAGGGTTCTAGGGTTTCTAGGCTTTTCCTGTTAGAGCTAATCTTAGATTAAATCAGACATTTAACCCAGCACCGATGACAGGAATCAAAGAGTGCGATCAAATAAAAACCCACTGCACACCTCATTCAGTCAGTCACCTCTCTCTACTCAACACACTCTCAGGACTCTGCTGTGAGCAGTAAATGGTCACTTATATGGCTCCCTGTTGTGCGTCATTTCCATAATGATAGTCACTTGTTGTGGTGCATTTTGGACTGTCAGCACAGTAAGGTACATGCTGTGGACACTAGTGTCTGTGAGTCTTACTCAACAGTGGATACGTGCACTCACTCAGAACTGTGTGCTGCACGCAACTCTGTGCAAAATGGCCAATCATTTCAGACACATCCTCTTGTCAGAGAAGGTCATGGAGCATCACAGTGACAGCGCAGCATTACATAATCTTTACAGTTTCAATTGAATATACAGTGCACAGCCAAATAAGTGCAGCAGCTCTCGGCCTGCGAGTCAGGACTTGTGAAATAAACCTGAGAAGCAGGAAGAATATTTCTGATGTGCCGCATGATGTTTATCTCTCTCGAGATGACTCCACACTTCACTACTGCAACAGAGAGTTCTGCTTCAAAACCTGTAAACGTTATTCAAATGAATGGGGAGAGAAAATGATCGTCAGCCTGATCACAGCTCAGACAGATGTAACCAGTGACCACAGTTTACAAGCAACAATGACTTGTTAATCACACATTTTTTTTGTTAAAAAAGGTACTTTAAAGGGATTTTTTAAATGTTTAATAATGGACAAATATGTTGCTTTATGCAAATGTCACTTTTCAGACATGAACCAAAAACAATGACAAGTATTGTCCAGGAACCCCTTAACAGCCCTGCTGCGTTTAGCATTAAAAAAAATCTGCCCACTTGACAGCTTCCTCTGAGTGGGAACTGTTAGCAGAGACTGAACTGACCAACTTCCAGCAACTGATTCAAACTGTGTCAGGTCAAAAGCCAACATAACAGAATGTGTGTTAACCATGTGCCCCAAAAAAGATGGAGAGAGAAAGACAGAGACCTTATAAAGTATTTGTGTTCAAATGTGAAGATGTGCGTGAAGGTGTGAACTTTGACAGCTGTGGTTTTTACTCTGGTTCACTACAGACATCACTCACAAAGTGGTGTGTCTGTTTTCATCCTGACTGACTGACGGTGTGTGTCCTTCCTTCCTCTGCAGGACTCTGGAGAAAAACAAAAAGAAAGGCAAGATCTTTTAAAGACAGTCGGCA
>OMNW01034537.1:0-27161 GCA_900303245.1 Selene dorsalis | reverse complement strand
TGCATTAAAAAACTCATGTGTGAAGGTAATTCTGTCTCTGATTTATCTTTTTAAAAACTTCCAGATGTGAAAGCCGAAGAGAAAACACACCTGCTGTCATCAGGGGCAGGAAATCAGGTTATTTAGTCAGAAAGGCCAAGTCAAGCATCAACCAGGTATAATATATAACTATATTTAAGTAATGTGATACAGGAGAGCCCAGACTTCCAAATGCTGCTTTAGAGGCTGGATTTCTGGGAACACAATGACACAATCACTGGTGACAAGATATAATTATTTGCTCAATGTGATAACTTACCAAACAAACTATTCAGCTGATGTCATGGTTTCCATTCCAGCTGTGGCCTCCACACACACACACACACACACACAGGCCTACATTCACACTTTTTTCAAACTTTAATCTCTAATCTCCTGAATAATTACATTAAATGTAGACTGAGACTCTTCATCAGCTCAGTGTGAAGCAGGCTTTCAAAAAAAAAAAGCACCGGCATGGGTTAATCACAACATCATTAATATGCATTTATATAAACTTTGAACATCAGTCAGCAGCGATAAGCCTTCACACGTTTTATAAACAGGAACAACTCGTCAAGCACGGAGACCAGCCAAGCGCCAGACCAAGAAAAAGGCCTGTCAAGCGGCTCCTAAGATGCATTATTGAGTTAAAAGGATAGATGAAAAAAAAGATCCAATTGTAAGCAGCTATCAGCAGAAGAGATCAGCCAGGCGGCCTATCTGACGCCCCATCTCTGGAAAAGAGAAGTGAAAAGCCAGAGGGAAAAATGCAACGGCGGCCTCGGCGCTGGCTCAGACAGAAAACAAATAAAAAGGATCCAATTTTAATCTTTATCTGAGCTCACATCGGATCGCTGCTTTATCTCTGTTCACATCGGCTTTTTCAGAGAACACTGACGTTTCCACAACAGAATTAAACAGGAAGCCACGGCTACAGTTTTAGCTGCCAATGGACAAAAGCATTCTTTGCAGGGTAATGGGCTAAATGAAAACTTTTTTTGATATTCCCGTACAGTCCAGACAGTGAGGCTGCCACAGTGACACTGGAATCACTGAAAAAAGAGGAAAGCGCAAACCGCAGCTACGTCGGTGTTTATTCCGAGAAAACCCCTGGCATGTGAAATTTATTCAACTTTGAGATTCAATTTGAGGATATTATAAAGTGCGCAACAAAGCAGGCTCTCGTGCGCAGGTCTCGCGTTGTGTTTGAGACGCTTTTCACGCTTAAACATAAAAGCGGCGTCGTAAAGCTACTGTGGAGACGGTCGGTTCGGTTTCATACTACTTATTAACTTCACGGTGAACGCACGTTCAACGGAGGCGCCGCTCGCAGCGTGCGGCTTCCACCGTGGGTGCGCGTGGCACAGCGCACACGGGCTCCACGTTCACAACAACACAACAACACCGAGAAGACAGTGAACTTGTTTCATCCTTACGTTTTATCTGCCGGGGTTTGCTCTGTTTTCTCCGGGACATGGTGGCTCTCCCCCTCTGGTCAGGAGCCCGCTCGGACGGACTGACGGAGCGGTGAGGAGCGGAGCGGAGCGGCAGGGACGCGGTCTGGTTCTTCTTCTTCTCTTCTTCTCTTCTCACTCCACCTTTTACTGCTTCGACGCGGCGCTCCGATCAGCGACCGGAGAAATCCGCATGACCCGCCTGCACTTTGATTCTTCTGCCACGACAGCCAACGTGTGTGTGTGTCTACCTGTGGCTGAGTCCGCTCACTTGTCACTGTCCGCCTTCTCCTTCTCTCTTCTTCTTCTGCTTCTTCTTCTTCTTCTCCTTCTCAAACGTGCCTTCACCTCACTTTTCTCTCCGTTTTTCCTGCTATCGTTATTCCTTGGCCGGGTGCCCCTCCGCCGCACCCGCTACCGTGTCTGTTAGCGAGCACAGTGGACTGTCTCCACAGATAGCAACACTCATAGATAATAACAGCTCTGTGGAGGTCAGCGAGTGACTGCTATTGTTTTCTGTCAAGTTTCCTCTCGCCGGTCGGTCCGCCCCCTCGGCCGCCTGCACTGTCTCTGAACCAGGGAGACACTTTCAATGGAGCTCGAGCGCTACAGTCAACTCCGCTTACTAGGTGCAGACGCGCCTCTTACGTCTGACGTAGCACACCGGACTCATCTCCTATTGGTCCACACCTACCCCTAGTAAAGCAAGCATTTTTTTTAAACGTGTCAAAATAACATAAAAAGCACATAGCTACTTCATATTTCACCCCCATGCCTATTATATAATAATTATATGGAAAAAAACAGAAAATAATAAAAAAAGTTGAAACAATGTATACTCTGGGAAGTGAAACTGAATATTCAGATTTTTTTTATCCCTTAATAATATACAGTAGGTCTATCTGTCATTACAAGAAAATGCCAAAAAATATAAGGTAAATATATATTTTAAAAAAACCTTTGACATGCCAAGATCATGTCAGAGTGATGCTTTGTGAAAAACTGTTCTTCTAAATATTTTATTTGTTGTAGACTCATGAGAAGCATTAATAATACAATTCATGAATTCTTGGCACTTGTGAAACTCTCAAACTATTACTCTATTAGCCTAATTTACCTGAGCAGTGTGTCACCCCCAAATTAACTTGACATCATATGTTATTGAAAAGTCTCAGTAATACTTGGAGTGATTTCATTTTGCCGTACATGACTTCTTGTTTAACAGTGATACAGACATGAGATTAGATGGGATTTCCTTTTGGGCTGACGACAGGCTGCTTTGGTTTCCTGTATGGATGACTCAGATTAAAGTTATTACATTGCAAAGAACAATAGCAGTATTTTTTTTTTTTATATGTAGTGTTTAGGGTAAATTGGTCCTTACTTTCTAAAATTCACAAGGTAAGATGGTCTTTAACTGGCCTCATGTATATACATTTCAATCATTTCAAAGTAGCAGCACACTGCAGAAAATGTTCACATTTTCATTATGGAGTAATGAAACACCAAGACAGCGAATTATTATTCCATTTATCTAATCCCTCTCATTACATTTGGAGAATTGAACCAGCAACCCCGGGGTCATAGACATTCTTTAGCAGATATGCTACTAGCTTCAACAGGACCAGGGAGAGGAGTTGGATTTGGCTTGTTACCAGCCAAATTCACTGGTGCCACCTAGTGGACATATTTCAAATCATGCAAGCAGCTCACAGAGGCATTGAGGTAAGTGTGACAAAACACGTCACATGCTTTAATGACCTGTGGAGCTCAACAAAGCAGGAGCATGGAAATCAGCCATGTTTGCAGGACCAAGATTCAAATTCTGGGATTGGGAAGAGATTTACCTTAAGAAGCAATGGTTTAAACCAGCTTCTAGGTAAAACCTTAGCTTCTTGGAACCTGAACAGCAGGTTGGGGAAAACCCAGCATGTCCTTGTCAAACAGTTGCTCAACTATGACCCTCCAGAACCTGCAGGATGCTGTTCTTTCATTTGCTGTGAAGTGTTTAAACCACTGTAGAACGTCTCTGTGAAGCTTATGATTCACATTTTCTTCATACTCATCAAACCATTCAATGAGTGCTTATACTGTGCTTATAATCTCATTTAGATAGGTTTTCTTAAATTTGTGATCCCATTGTGTTTCAACTTCACTTTTCTTGTGTTGTGGTATGCCTCCACATAGATGCTACAGTGTACTGACTCTGAGTCTGGTTCTTCCCTTTTGTTCAGCAGTGGGTAATTCTCTGGGGATTTGTGTGGTTTCCTAGAAGTTTTATACAATAATCCAAATTCCAGACTGTTTCCCTTGGGCACATTTGAAAATCTTGATCGTGTATTCATGTGTTTTTTTTTAGTTGTCAAGTAATGATGACAGACTGTGGTTGGACTGACAACACATGTGTCTTTTAAGTATATATTTAAGTTGCATTGTGCAACATATACAAAACAACACAGGTGGAACAAAAGCTCACTGCTTATCCTCACCAAAAATAAAAGTTGTGAAAAATAATTTACCTCATCCCCATACCCCATCTGCCTCTCACAACACCATGAGAACACAGTCTTTGACCTGCATGCTTCATGTGAAGTGATGCAGACTTCTAAGATACAAATACAAATTCCTTTATTAATCCCAAAGATGGACACAATCTCAGTGAAAAATCCATGCAAGAGTAACTTTGGGAAATAAATGCATTTTTGTATCTTGCAGACGGATGAAGTAATGTTTAAATTGTTTCACTACAAGTCAGACTGTGTTTTTTGGACAGTAGCAAGGAGCAGCAATGAAGCTAGTTTACACCATTATTACATTTGGCACACATATTCCCACGGAGTAAACAGTGATACAATCTCTCTCCTTTTTAACTGGTCAAAAATTGTATTCCCCAGCTTGGTTTTATTATGATCAAATACCTGCAACTGTTAACTCTTAAGATATGTCACATGATCAATGTGGAAGGGAAAAGCACCAGTCTCTCACCTAGTAGAGGGTGTATGTTACTGCTGCTTAAAGAAGAAGAAGAAGAAGAAAATCAAAAATAAACAAAAACCATCTTAGAGTATTTGACATCTCCTCTGTCAGGCCTCTCTGGAGCTCTGGTAACAACAACAACAGCCAGTTGGAAGTGAGGAGGCCCTGGGTGTCTGTTTTATCCAATAGAAATAGAGCAGATTTCAGGTTAACATCCAAAGAAACCAAATACTGCATAGTGGGATGGTGGGTCCAGGTGGGCGGGGCTTACAATGTGGTTTGGGGGTGTTGACTGATTTGTTGTGACATCACAAAGTAACAGAAGTCCTAATGGCTGGTCTCAAGGCTCAGTTTCCATAAACAGGCTGTGTGCATTTCATTGTGGACTGAGGCCCTGATACTTTTAACCTGCTTTATGATAATAAAATCTACCTTTATACAGCATGGCACCTTCAAGTATTTTGTATCATTCATATCAGCCATCAGATTCTCCCTGGAATGGACTCTTTTTTTCTTGGAAGATAATTTGACTTGTCTCAGCAGGAAACGTAGGGGTGTAATTAATGACATTAATTACAGATAGCTGCTTTCCATTTGACTGAGGCAGTTCCAGGACCTACTTCTGTACATGACGAGACTCAGATATGTAATAGAATTGAGCAATCATTCATGTTAATAGTTGCACATGTGTTTCACCTTCTGTGACAGGTTAAAATGTCTGATGATATCGATTCTACGATATTGCTCCTTGGTCAAACAACTGTTCTGCCACATGCTGCAGCTTAACTGCAGCATCATTGTGGAGTGAATTCACCATATAGCAGAGTGATGTTGACTATTTTACCACACCATGGCCTTGTGCCAAGTTCATAGAGCTCACTGTGTTTGTTCTGCTTGATGGAACATGATGTTTCTCTGCTGATTATAGAAAGGCAAACACAGCATCGTCAAACCTGACCTCTGGGGTGGAAGACCAAGTTGATAGTCATGGATCTGCTCTCTGATCACATCAGACATTTGAAGATTATTGGCAAGACCAACACCTTTAACACCTGAAGCTTCTGACAGCTCTGATTGTACCATGAAGGTTTCTTAAAGTGCAACTTGCTAGGACATGCAAACAGAACAGAAATAGTCTTCCTGGTTAAATTGTACAAAGCTTCATTTTTCTGCAACATGCAATTTATTTCTCTCACTATTGCTTGACATATACAGTACACAGTACCATACTTGCATTTCATGTATATACAATGACGATGTATAATTTTTCCCTCTCAAAAAAATCAATACTTTACCACATACGTGTACGAGTTTTTTTGTATGCATTACATACAAATGAGAATGAAATAATAAAAACAGCAAGACTGGACAGAAAGAAAAGCAGCATTATTCTATTGTGACCAAGAGAGGGTGCAAAACACAAAAAACACAAAAACAACCTTCCTCAGGTACCCCCCTATGCTTCAGGCCACCCCTGGCAAGCTCAAACCTGTGTGTACTGTAACAAACTGGTTGTCATAGCCAAGGTAATAAACCCACTAATGCATCTATATATATTCCTTCTCTAATTTATGTAATTCTAAAGTGAAAGTGATTTGTTCATGTGAACACATTCAAACATTAGCATCATGCTTTTGGTGATGGTGTGCAGCAAAACTCTTCACAAGCCCTGTTTACCCACAATTCTTGGTTCTGTGACACTTAACTGTAGTAAACCTGAACACCAGTTTCTACTTTACACAGACCAATTTAGAGTAATTGTAATCACTTCCTCCTCAGCCTCTGTGTGTCTGATAACAATAATCCGATCAGATGTGAAGACTAGACTTCTAGTCTAATGAGTCCTCTGCATGTGGCAGTAACTCAAAATCAGAGAAGAAAATATAGGTAACACTTTTTAATATGCAATATCGAGCTTTAATTAGGTATTATTAAATGCTTAAGCATTCATAGTACAGTGATATCAGACAGTATATCATTTATAAAGAGTGATAAATGTTTTTATTTTTACACCTGCGGTTGTGGTTTTGTCCCACGTACTAAAAGTTATCACAAAATTGTACAGGCCACCCCATTATAGCACTGAGCAAGAAAATTTGACAACAGTGTTCAGTGCAGCTGAGGAAATACTGGATTCTGTACTGTAATGGCCCTTTTGCCTCTCAGTTTCAGCCTCTGGTCCCACACTCTACTGGCTGCAGAACTTGGCATATTCAAATTAAAGTCACATTTACAGGGGAAATAGTCTTTTGTTCGATGATGATGTAAGCCTGGCCAGTAAATGTGATGGAGAGGTGAAGTCAACACTTTGTTGCCACAGACTTTCTCTGTGATCCATTATTCAGAAGTGACAGTGTAACTGATCATACACTGCTGCTGAGGGTGTTAAGGTGTATTTGTGCTTATTTGGGCATTTGGTATACAAGCCATAATAATGTATGCTTGCTCCTAGATGACAGGTCTGGCTGCATTAAAACAAAGAGCAGAGATATTATTAATGGTCCTTGGTACACTTTTGTTGCAGTGACAAGTCAAAATGAAAAAAAAAACTAAATAACAAATGTCTTCTCTTTTATCTGTTTGGTCAGGGGCACAAAGAATGAATCTGAGAAGTGTTTTTTTTCTCTGGGAGGAAAAAAGTCCACCCTCTCCACCTGTCAAAGGGATCCGAGACTATAATTGAACGCACACAGAACAGATTCCTGAGGCCTCATCTACATAATAAATTTGAGTTACCCGAGTGAACTTAAATACACTTTTGATGCACGGCTAAAAATATTAATGGAGACTGAGCCAAAGCAAGTGATACACTGGGTTTTCAGTGTGAGTGTCAAGCTGGAAGAATCTGATAAGTCTGAGGCAGCGTTTTGGAAACAGCTTGTCATGGTCTGGCTTAATACTTGTATTTAACCACTTGACAAATTAGTTCAGCCTTGATAAAAAATAAAAAAAAAACCTACAGTGTGGTTACTTAGATAAGTCAGTAGGAGATTGAAGAGAACAAGACCTTCATTTTAAGACTGGCTTTTATTAGAAACAGGCCTAAAGTTCTAATTTCCTCAGCTTTGTAACTATATGAAACACTATACATTCACAGGGAGCTTCCCCTGAGTTGATCTGCACCCATTTGCTGTGTAACTTCTCTCAATCCAAGTTTCTCTGGAGCTGAACATGGTTCCTTGCTCGGAACAGGGACCGCGTGGGAGGCAGAGTAGCCACATTTAGGAAGGTCAATTATGTTGCTGACCTTGGAGCAATGGTGGTGACAGGCCTGGGAGGGAATCCCATGGCAGTGATCAGTAAGCAGGTTAACGTGGAGCTGGCCAAGATTAAACAGAAAGGTCCATTGTAGGTGGTGATTGTTTCTTGACACAAGCTTCAGCCATCAATGTCTTTATAATTACAGTATCTGAGCAGTGGTATGTCCTCAGGCCAGACTGGAGGCTGCAGAAAGCTGCCATCAGAAAGTGAATTGGGCTCATTCAGGCTGGGGCTATGGCTTACATGCCAATTCATGAAGAGGAGAGCGTTATTAATCCCAATGTTGGCAACAGCAAAACCTGCAAATAGCTCTTTTAAAGCTATCTGGTACAGGTATTGGTTCAACATCACTTCCTGGGTGGCTTTTATTATGACACATCTGCAGGAAGTGAGGAAAATTCAAGAGTAATTCATATCATGCAAGAACTGGTGATACCAACTGCACATTGCCAGGGAGCAGTTTAAGAGCTTTATTGAAGAACAATGGGGTATTGATAACTAATGGGCCGAGGGGCAGAGAAACCAAAGGGGAGCAGGCAGACGGAAGGTCGTGGACAGACAGGGAGTCAGAGAACCAGCAGGTGAGGTCAGACCAGGGGCACTCACAGAGTTGAAGGTGTTTCACTCAGCAGGCGATACAGGGCTCTCCGGATGACACTGAAACAGGGGCTCACCACACAGCCACCACACAGAGAGACAGGAACCAGGGGACAGACAAAACTCAAGGTCAGGGACAGAAGGCTGTCAGGTGAAGAAACAGAGAGAAGTGGTCAGAGGTGAGCTGAGCAGAAACCAGTCAAACAGAGAGTGCTGAGATAATCTGGTAATGAGTGTGTGTACTGGGACTGCTTATTATGCTGGCTCGATTGGTGATGTGGTGCAGCTGGGGACAACAGGTGATAATGATGAGGCTGGCGGGGGGGTGTGTCAGGGTGGAGGAGGGTGTTCGAGCCATCGACCACAATGTTTCTAACTTTGAAAATAAATGTGACAGTTATATAAAAACATTGATTTAAGCAGTACATTTAATTCACCCTTTAATGAAATTCTGCAGTGGCAGTTTTGTCTGTTTTGAATTGGTAATTGAATTGGATGCATGCGAGAGTATAAGAAAGCTTGAATGTAATGTAATATTGTTAGGTAATTTTAAAGTAAAAATAAATAAATAAAATACCCATGGTCATAACAGTTGTTACCCATGTCTTTGTATTAAATTACATCTTTTTGTGTCTGGGTTGTGATATTTGTTTTGAACCAACATCTCCAAAGCAACCACAGCAATAATAAAGAAAAAGAAAATACAGAGTGTTATTGTGTAGCTATAATGTGAACAGCAACATCAGAGTCAGAACCAACACTGGCCACTGTTTGATGATGGCAGAAACGGAAGTGAAGGATTTCAGAGTGTATCATCAAAAGCATGGCATCATGTAACAGCGTTAGCATGTACATAAGTTGTCTGGTCGTGTTAGGTTGGGAACCAGGTCATGGTCTTAGCTCCAGATTTCTGTTAGTAAAGGACCCTCAAAGCTTTTGAGAGAGGATTGTTTCACTGTTGAACAATTTCCACAAATAGAGAGCACAACCAAACTACACCTCGACTGTTCTGTCTCTCAAAGATGAGTACTGTGTCAGAGTTGTGGTCGATCATTATCTGTGGATTCCAGTAAGTCCTGTGTAGCATTGTTTTATGTCAGGCAGCAGGTGGGATAAGGTCAAAATATTCTGGACCACCATTTAGCTTCAAGATCACTCAGCACCATAAGTCAATGGTGCGAATTATAAATATCTAAAAGCAGCAGTGTGATCTTTGCCAGTAGGATTTCTGTTTCAGAAATATTTCACCATACAAACTGTGTCAGAACTGACAGAAGTGTATCTCTCCTGTCAGTTTACATTTCACGTTTTAGTCTAATCTTATTTGCTGCCTTTCAGCCAAACTGGTTCCCGGTCCCTACAAATAACAGATGGTTGGCAGCAATGAGCAGTGGTGGTCAAAGAGCAGGCTTTTGTAAATTTTGACTCAGCGTCCAGAGTCCTGCTAAATTGGAGGTTAAATCAATGAAGAGAGTAGTATTTATGCTCTGCTGTAGTTGTGACACAATATACTTGTTTACACTGAGTCTGCGTGTGTGTGTGTTTGTAGTAGGTTGAAAGTGCATGCATGTGTTTGCACATGTTTGTCTGAGTACTTTTACTGTTGTATGTCTTTAGGAGGACCTGTCTGAATTTGTGGACATTATGGTATTTTAACTCATTGTAATCACTTCCTCCCTGTTGCCTCAAGGTTCTGTATGAGGCCTAAGACTCGGTTCAATGGTCAGGGGTCAGCTAAGGTCAGGGTAGGGGAATAAACCCTGTATCATGACAGCTAGTGTCCTCACAAAGATAGAAACACCGTGTGTATCCGTGTGTGTGTGTGTGCGTGTGTGTGTTTGTGTGTGTGAGTGAGTGAGGGGAGGTACCAGAGGGCCGGGAGAGAGGCAGAGGGTTATTTCTGTGGAAGTACACTGCAATTCTTTTTGTCTTTTCGTTGAGTCTGAGTCAGGATGAGAACAGCGTTGCTCTTTGTTTATCTGCTTCCTGCACTGACAGAGATCGCTCAGGCAACACCAGGTAAGAAAACATTACATTTCACCTTGTATTAGAGCTGGACACTCAGCAGCACTGGCCAGCTTGAGCAGCATACAGGGTCATATTGATCAGTTTTGTCAAATGTTTGGAGCCCAAAGAAAAATAAGGATGAAAGCAACAAAAAATGATGTATTTGAAGGATTGCCATGTCTTTAATATTTTATTGCTTCACACTGAAACATTGCCATGTGGCTAAAGAGAACCCTGTTCACAGGCTACCAATAACAGCTTTCCTGTAGCTTCACAACTGTATGTGGAGATTGTCCTGAGTTTTTCAGGGATTTCATGAAATAATAACTGGATTATGGGATATTCTAAACCCACCAGCTAATCCCTGGATTGACATAATGGTTAGTTTGGCTTGTTTGTGTTAATTGTGAATTCACTTTTTTAAAATGAGAAGTTTTAGTCCCTCATCACTTTCAGGAAATGTTGATAGTCACTGTAAAATAAACTTAACAAACAGACAGCACAGTATGTTTTTTAGTAAACAACCTCAGAGTTTAGAATGACACCACAAAAACATGGTGCATTTAACACTTCACAAGAAGTGTAGAGTCACAGCATTTCACAATAATGGAGACATATGCATTATTATTATTATTATTATTATTATTATTATTATTATTATTATTATTATTATTATTATTATTAGTAGTAGTAGTAGTAGTAGTAGTAGTAGTATACAGCCATCATTTCAACACACCAACTATACACAAAGCACCCAGAGACTCGATTAACCCTTCATCATGTCTGAGTCCACGTTGTTATATAACAATAAAATGACTTTGATGATAATTTCAGCAGACATGATCTAGTTCAAACCAGCTTCTCTAAGTCTCTGCAGGATAAGGAACAGTAAAGGATCAAAATAAGGTTTAGCATGCCTCGGAGAACGTTTAGCAGTCATGTAACATACAGTACACATTGGCTGTAACCTTGCAAAAATCTCGAACACACTAAATACACACTTGTGTCTTCAGCAGGGAGCGTTGACCTTGTGGTCCAGCTGAAAAATGGCCGAATCAGGGGAGAATATGTGACCGTGAAAGGCACAGAGAGGAGGGTGAAGCAATACCTGGGAATCCCTTTCGCCCGGCCCCCAGTGGGGCCCCTCCGCCTTGCTGCTCCCCAGGATGTAGAGCCTTGGGAGGGGGAGAGAGACGCCACGCGACAGCCCCCCATGTAATGCTGGATGAAACTTGAGTTACTAGAGAGCATGAACAGATTGAAGTAACCTGTTTTTTTCCTCCCTGACTGACACAGAATTCACACTTCTTCTCTCACATCTATCTCAGGTGCATCCAGGATCCAGAAATAGTTGTGAATGTTTCGAGGACTATGTCGATGCAATACACTTTACCGGAGCTCTCAGAGGACTGTCTGTATCTGAACGTATACACTCCAGCTGAAGCAACAAAAACAGACAGACTGCCGGTGGGTGGAGGAGACAGTCTGTATATACAGGGGTGCACAAAATTATTATTAGTTAATATAATTCAACTGATACTTCAGTGGCTTAAGGACCACATATTTCAACTGTTTACATCTTAAACAAACTTCAGTTATTATGTCAGGTTCATGCAATCACACCTTAAGTGATTACAAAAAGAAGAATTACGTAAAAAAGAAAATTTGTTTCACTTTATAAAGGGCGTTTGTAATGACACAGAATTTAGTCGGGACCTTACATCAGCTGTATCAGTTTGTAATGCACGGCTCCTCTGTCGTGTTGTGTCAGGTGATGGTGTGGATCCATGGAGGAGGTCTGTCAATGGGCGCAGCCTCTCAATATGACGGTTCTCCTTTGGCTGCTTATGAAAACATAGTGATGGTTATTATTCAGTATCGTCTCGGCATTCTGGGATTCCTGAGGTAAGAGATTGCGTTGATTATCAGATTTCTGTCGCAGGTTTCAATTAAAGACATACACTGAGCCCATCCAGCGTATCACAGTTACTGTTTTCTAAATAGAAAGATTCTCCAAAAAATCCAAAGTGTCTTAACTTTTCCTGTCCCAAAGCACCGGGGATGAACATGCCCGGGGTAACTGGGGCTTCTTGGATCAGCTGGCAGCTCTGAGATGGGTGAAAGAAAATATTGAAGCCTTTGGAGGTGATCCTGAAGCTGTCACAGTCGCTGGAGAATCTGCAGGAGGAATCAGTGCCTCCATACTGGTAAAGAAAACTGATCAGTGCAATCAGGAATGTGATTTCAAACATACATATACACATGTTGAATATTTCTAAGCCTGAGACAAATATTTGTATTGATCCTTCCTTATGACCAGACTCTGTCTCCACAAGCCAAAGGGTTGTTTCACAGGGCAATTTTTCAAAGCGGCGTAGCAACACTTGGAACCTACACCACGAGCCATCCTTTGGGTTATGCCAAGGTACTGTAATACTGTAATATGTAAACTACGTTCAGTGTTTTGAGCATGCAGCCTCAGGAACACCATACTAATACTAGGTGACCTATGCCCACCATAGTCTCAAGTTTCTCTTGGCAGAAGTAGCAGCCTACCTGGTGTAATCCTCTGCTGTTGTAGACCATCCACCTTAAGGTTTTATGCACTGCACTGCTGTTATATGACTGGCTGTGTAGATAATTGCATGAATTATGAGTCTTATTAAAGAGCCCAGTGAGTGTGTTTGTAGCAGCAGTACATTAAACTGCATTGATTCTTTGTTTTGCTATTTATGGGCAGTGAATTGAGACGACAGCAAAGCATTTAATATGATCGCCTCGTGAAGTTTTGGGGTTGTAGGGTTAATATTAACTCTTCCTCTAGTTCTGGTCTTAAATAAGGAGAAACTTAAAAGGCTCTTTGCTCCACTTTGCTCTCCGGATAGGTGCTACCTGCCTCTGCATGTTGTGTGATGAAAACAGCAATAGACTGGTTAGCTCTTAACAGGTTGCAGGAGCTACTATAGTAAATGAGTAAATAAAATGTTGTTGTTTTTTTTATCATGTCATATCAGGGACTTAACTAACAACCTGTGTAAATCTAGTCATAAGCTCATAGTTTGGTCTCTGGAGTCAGACAGACAGTGCCGTGCAGCTGTTAAATATTGATTTATCTATGTGGGGAAAGTGTGTGAAGGGTAAGAAATGACAGGAATCTATCGCCTTTATCACCCTGAAAAATATCAACAGAGCTGAAACGTTCAATAATAATGTAGTTTCACATTTTTCCAGTAGAGGGAGTAAGGAAGCAGCTTAACAAAGACTGACTTAGTAACTGACTGTTTGGTTCCAGGTGTTAGGTGTTTGTGGCACAAATTGAAAATTATTGCTGCTGATCAACAATACATCAGACCCTGGCTATGGTTGCTTCATTATACAAGGGCCAAACTGTGTATACTTTATATGTGCATGGCATCCTTCAGTAGAGTAAAATAAGTAAGGATTTTCACTACTAACAGAGAACCACTGAACCAGGGTATGCTTATTACTGTATTTATGATTTTCATTCATCTCTTTCTCATGTCTAGATTGTTGCCAACTTGACTGGATGTGACCGGAGCAGTACAGAGGAACTGATCCAGTGTATGAAAGGAAAAAGTAAAGAAGAGTTAGTTGAAGCAACCAAAAAGGTGAATGATCTTATTAAGATATACAAGCAGAGGTTAGAGATGTCCTTTAATTTGATGGTCTTGATTGATCTCACATTTCCTGGATCCTTATGTTTGTATCATTGACTGAGTTGCAGTCAGATAAAGAGGCCAAAGCTAATCAGAATCTAAGCTTTTGAGTTTTACAAGTCTCAGTGTGAATTATGGGAGATATGGACCAAGCCTTTGTTTGTTATAGGTACAGTTGTGCTGAATTACTCAGCCTAGTTCTGTAGAGAAAGTCAATACTACTTTAAGCCACAAGATGGCAGTTTGTGGACACCTTTGGCTGTTAAATAACCACAAAGAATTATTCATTTTATTAGGAATGCCACAGAAACACAGGGTGCTTACCAACTGTTCTTCATGTCATTGATTAAACAAGAAGTTGGAAATCCTACTCTGAGACTTCCCTCCATGTTGATATGACTACCATATAGAGCTGACCTAAGATAAAACGTTATTGTCCATTAGATTTGCATAAAGGTATATTTGTTTAAAATGAAAAACCACAAATATGTAAAACACACACACATACAGATTCCTAACAAAGGGTGTAGTGTAGTTTTGCCTCATCATTTTGACCAACATTGCTTTACAGTTGTGTCTTGTGTTCAGATGAGGATTTACCTGGGAGCTGTGGT
The DNA here is from genome assembly GCA_900303245.1 of Selene dorsalis. Lineage (NCBI taxonomy): Eukaryota > Metazoa > Chordata > Actinopteri > Carangiformes > Carangidae > Selene > Selene dorsalis. Next base: position 12,554 of record OMNW01034537.1, on the reverse strand, counting down.
GGACGGTGTGTTTATCACTGATACAGCAGAGGAGCTTCTCAAGAGGAAGGAGGTGTTAAAGGTCCCAGTGATAATGGGAATAACCAACCACGAGTTTGGATGGATTTTGCCGCAGGTGACACAGATCTCAGCGCTCTCATTCAAATGCTCAGACATAACAGATTCTGTCACACTGTCACTATCACCTGTCATTTATGCTTGTTGCTCAGTCAGATGACTCTGCTGTGGCTTTGTTCTCTTTCACCGGGAATTGAGCCTGACACATTGTTTCATGTTGATCTCAGAGCTTCGCTCCACCTGGCTGGGAGAGGGGTATGGACAGAGAGTCTGTGCTGGCAGTTGTGAACATGTTCAATCCTGAAGGGGTGAGCTCCATGTTGATGAATGAACCCATCAAACACTAATTTATCTTGAGCAGCAGAGAAGCTTTGCTACTTCAGACGATGAAAGTAAAACCTGTTTTCTATGTTCTACCCACACTTAATGTGGTAAGTAGTTAGTAAGTAAGTAAAATGTATTTATGTAGCACCTTTCATCGATAAAGATCACTGCTTCACAATCAATATCAAAACACAAAGAAATAAAGTGAGACACATAAGAGCAGATAAAATCAGACAGCCATAAAACCCCTCATCTAACTAAAAGCTCGAAACAGTCTTCCGCTGCTTTTTAAAAGAATGGACAGACCTTAGGCAGCATAACAGGGGATGAAGTGCACTCCAAAGTCTGGATGCCTCTGCTTGAATGGATCACTCCCCTCTGGTCTTAAAGTAAGTATGTGGACCCACTAGCAGCCTCTGACCTGATGTCCTAAGACTGCAGGTTGGAGTGTGAGGTTCTAATAAATCAGAGATGTAACAAGGAGGTTGTCTGTGTGAGGCTCTGAAAGAAAGGACAAAAACTAAATATAGTAATTAGTGATGCTAAAGCAGGTGTAATGTGTACTCTTTTGCTGGTGCCAGTTTAAAGCCTTGCAGCAAAGTTCTGAACAACTTGGAGACGGTCAAGTTCTTTCTTATCCAGACAAATCAAAACACACAATAGCCAGCTATCAGCTCTACCTGACAGCCCCACGTCTCCTCCTGCTCCAGGCCTCTGGTGCCAACAGCCTGATTGCAGATGAATACCTGAAAGACAGTAAAACACCAGAGGACATCAGAGATGGATTCACTGAGATCATAGGGGACCTGCTAATGACACTGCCTGTTGTAAAAGTGGCTGGATACCACCTGGGTCAGTGATGCTCCTTTATTCTCATTTCACCCATCTTGACCTTTAACCTTCATCTCAACCCGAGCACACACCTCTTGTCTCGTTTTTAGACGCAGGTATTCCAGTTTACATGTACGAGTTTGTGCACCGTGCTGAGATACACAAACACACCAGACCCAGCTTTGTTAAGGCAGATCATGCAGATGATGTTGGCTTTGTGTTTGGGGGATGCTTCTGGAATGGACTTATCAGGATCATAGGTATGTGTCATATGCTCTAGTCTAATAGGTACTTAGACCTAATACAGGATAAGTTGATTGCTCCTGTCTTTCCTCAGTGCATAATGGAAACAAATATTTGATTTTCTGATTAAACTCCTCTTGTCTCATCTTCAGGCAACATCACAGAGGATGATGACAGACTTTGTAGGACCATGATGGCATACTGGGCCAGTTTTGCCCGCACAGGGTGAGTAAACAAAAAACTGAGTCATTGAAGCAGCAATAATAAATATTCTTAAATTGGCAACAGAAAAAAAATGACTGAAGGAGCATGGAGGTGTCGTCTACAGAGACAGGATCAATATCACTACACTGATACAACACAGTGAGATGTTGGCAATTGCCAGTACAACATGTTCATATTATCTATATACACAGCAGCCGATATACAAATGAGGTTGTAGCTGCAGGAAATATTCACGTTACAGTTACATACTGTAAGGGCAAATTAATGCAAATCTAAAAAATACAGTCAGCAGAATCAAAGCTGTGAAATATATGCTCCACATTATGTATGATACTGTCCACAGACAAAAATGAACAGATAATATAAGATAGACAAACAATGTAAGATAAATATATAAAGTAATGAAAGGTTCAACATGTTGATAGAAAAAATCAAATAAATAAAGTCAAAATTAATTGTCATTGCACTTAACATGAAACTTGTCTCACATTCACATCAAAATGAGATGCTTTAAAAAAAAAGAAAAAAAAAAAGACATTCATTTAAAAGACTCACCATATTCAATCATTGGTCTGTAACTGTCTCCTCAGCTCTCCTAACGGCCCTGGTTTGGTCAGCTGGCCTCAGTACTCCAGACAGAAGCAGGAGTACATGGAGCTGGGCCTGACACAGACAGTCCAACAGAAACTGAAGAAGGACAGAGTCCACTTTGCCATGGTCGTCCTCCCTCAGAAACTGGAACAGTTAGCTGCAGCAGCCAAACGTGGGAAGTGATCCCTGGAAGATCCCACACTGATTCTGTTCATCCCAAGTTTGACTTTTTAAAATATCCTCTCACTCAATAGATTTACTGTACATCTTTGACAATTAATTCCATGCAAGTGTGTTCCCTCATAACCTTGCTGAAATTAAAGGAAATTGTCCAATCGCAAAGAGGAAATGTCTCTTTTGTTAAAAGATGGTCTGTTCGAGCCATCTGATTTTTTTTAGTGATTGTGATGTATCTTATGAAATTGATTTTCTATTTATCCCCACATATTTTGAGCCAAGGAAAATCATACTTCCCATTCAATGTAATTCCATTGCTCATTCTCATGAAATGATAAAATGGTTATAAAACGATAGATCCATATATACTGACACAAGAATCTGAAGAAATGACCATGATAATGGATTTCCATAGGTCCAAGCCCCCTCATCAGCCAGTCAACACTTGTGGAGTGAACATCAATGTGGTGACAACTAATAAATATCTTGGTGTACATCTTGATAATAAGTTGGACTGGTCCCTTAACACTGATGCACTCCACAAAAAGGGGCAGAGCCGCCTCTATTTCCTAAGGAAGCTCAGATCACTAAACATCTGTAGTAAAATGCTACAGATGTTCTATCAGTCTGTGGTGGCAAGTGTGCTGTTCTATGCTGCAGTCTGTTGGGGAGGCAGCATCAGACACAAGGAAGCAAGGAGACTGGACCAAGAGTTAAAAAGCTGGCTGTGTGATTGGAACCAGGTTGGACACACTGGGGGAGGTGGTGAAGAGATACACACTGAAGACGTTAGAGGTCATTCTGAACAACTGGGATCATCCACTTCATAACACCTTCACAGCAGGACAGAGAGATACAGAAGATCCCGTGTACCTACAGCCATCAGGCTTTTTAATTCTTCTGCAAATGGTGATGAGCTGACAGGCATCTTATCTTATCTTATCTTATCTTATCTTATCTTATCTTATCTTATCTTATCTTAGGATCAATTCCTCAATAACCTTCTAAAGCTTTAACATGCTGAGCTCTATGTAGAAGTGTTTGTTCTCACATTTTTGATCATGAATCAAAGAACTGCACAAATTACAATTTTGACTTGATGGTGGTGCCACATAAAACGGGAACGTGAATGTCTGCACTGAATTTAAGAAGTGAAGAATTCGTTTGGAGGCTACTCTTCTGGTTCAGAGAGTAACTGCCTACCTGCTAAACATCAGTATGTCAGCATTGAGTGTGTTAGCATGCAGGTGTTAGCTCACATAGCTCAAACAGCTGTGTGTACTGTAACTATAGCATGATATAGCTATAGATTGATTCTCTGAATAAACCTTTAAAGATTTAATTTGAAGCACCTTTATCTCATCTGCATGTGTGCTAATAAATGTGTTGGTTTTTATACATGTGTGAGAAAATAAACCTGAGAAATGAAGATGGTTAAGCCTCTTACCTAAAGAAGAACAGCAGATCAGTGATGTGTCAGTGCAGAGCCAGGGTCGAAGTCTACATAAGGACAAAAGTGAAACTGGAATAGTATGACAGGCCTCATTTATTGTTGTGTGTTTCCCTGGTTCATTGTGTGTGTGTGTGTGTGTTTGTGTGTGTCTGCCCCTCTTCTCACCTGTGTGTATGTATCTGCTGTGGGGTGATGTTTCAGACAGTGCTTGGCCAACACCACACTAACAGGCTCCACTCCACTCCCCTCTATTATAATAATAACAATCCTTGTTTACATAGCAAGGTTGCAAAGTGCTTCACATTAAGATAAAATCAAAGGACATAAAACATAGAGATAAAACCAACCAGCCAAAAAAATACAATAAAACAGTCATAACACGTGATTAACATTACAGAAATAAAAGCTCTCGTAAAAAAAGACAGTTTTAAGATTAAGTTTAAAAATAGAAACACGATCTAATCTCAGCAGGTAAATTGTTCCAGAGTTTGCGGGCAAAATCACAATGGCCCTTTAAAACTAAACATAGTCGTAACAATTGCTGATCTCAGCCAGTGGACATACTCATAAGGGGTTAAAAGTTCTCCAGTATAGCTTGGGCTTAATCATGTAATGCTTATAAAGTTAATAACAAAATCAACAAGACAAGTAATGGTGTAAGAACGACCACAGTTATGTCTGGAGGATACAGAAACAAAATCACCACCTGCCTCTCTTAAGGTCCTGAGATGGGCCAGCTGTGTTAACGAACCTTTATTTTCCAGCGTTCAGTAGTAGAAAAATAACAGTCTGAGAAAGGGTCCAATAAGTCCGAAAAATGCTCAAAATCAAAGTGTCTAAATAACTTCTTAAAAACGATTGAAAGAGGTGGAGACGAGGTTTGGTGCAGTGGAGTTTACCCCAAGGAAACGGATGTAAACCCGAGACCAGACCGAGTTGTTGCTCTTTGTTTCTCCCTCTTTCTATCAAAAGAAAGTACAACCTTCTTATTTAAATGAGAGGTGAACACGACCTGTCTTCCCACTTTACCCCTTGTGATTTGTCCAGATATAAAGGTGTAATATTACATCGATGAAATCCCTGCCCTGACTAGGTGGGGTTGTCGTTCGATGCCAGTCGTGTCATGTTTTTTCTCCTTGTGCCACGTTACTGTACTTCGTCACATTGTAGCCAGAACAGGTGCTTTTTCGCTTTGGTCAGAATTTTTCTAGGGACTTCCCACTTTCTGGGGATTTTCCATTGTCCTGCCTCGTCTCAACAGCTAGCTAACGGTTGAGAAGCTACATTTTGTAGGTACTGTATTTTCCCCTTTTACACACACACACACTCTCACCCCTCCCTTCTCACTCTCTCTACTTTCTTGGAGCTCAGTGCTTTTCCTTTTTTTACCCAACACCTCCACCACCCCACACGAATTTACACTTGAAACTATAAAACTGGTGACTGCTGCCTTTAATTGGCTTAGTATGATCATCTTGTCTCGAACCTGTCGTTCTAGCTGCTGCATTCTGAACTAATTGCAGTTTTTGAGGAGTGTTCTGCTTATTTTTGTATTTATTATAATTATAATAATTGTTAAAATAGCTATAATTTCAGAAATCATTTGAGGAATGCAGGAAACATGACTGTTACTTTTTTTTATGAGGCTCGTAAAATTTAATCCAGATTTCTAGCAGTCTAACTTACATGATCAGACAAAGGTCTGAGATGACTAATACTGTTACTGAAAGAACCAATATCATTTATCTGAAATTTTGGAAAGTCCAGCTAAAAGATAATACATGTGTGTCATCAGCATGTTGGCACCTGGTGCTTCCTGAGGGTTTGTCCTATGAGCAACAGAGTGAAAGAAGAAGTGGAACCAGAATTGATTATTGTGTGTAAATACAACCAGGATTGTGTAAACTAGGATACTGAAGAATCTGAGTTCCCAATAGCTACCAACAAAGGCAAGGCAAGGCAATTTTATTTGTATAGCCAATTTTTACAAACAGTTTGTCTCAAAGGTCTTTACACAGCTTCATGACAACATCTTCTGCCCTTAGACCTTCACATCGACTGAGGAAAAACTCCCAAGAAAACCCTTTAACAGGGAAAAAATTGGAGAAACCTCAGGGTGAGCAAAAGAGGAGGGATCCCTTACCCAGAACGGGCAGATGTGCAATAGATGTTGTATACAGACAAGAGAACAGTTTACAACACATAGTATGGGAAAGCATTGAAATGGAGTCAGTTGGTTAACAAAAAATGAAGGACGCAGGGAGGCAGGGAGAGACGGTCGGCGTAATGGGAGTACTGGATGGCAGACTGAGTCACAGGCAGGGAGGGCAGGCTGGTTCAGCAGCTGGAGAGAGGAGGTGATGCAGGAGGCGGTTGGTGCAGAGGGATGGAGCTCTGGAGAGATCTGTGGAAACACAGAGAGTGTGAGACACCAAGGCCAAACTACGAGGTGCAACAAATAATGACAGTTCAAAATGCGTGAGAGGAGAAGGAGAGGAGAAGGATGGAGGAGGAGTGGAAAGGAGGGAGGGGGGAGGTGGAGGAGAAGAGAGGATAGGGCTCCATGTAACCTGATGTGTCCCCCAGCAGTTTAAGCCTACAGCAGCGTAGCTATAAAATGGGTCAGGGCTACCTGAGCCAGCCCTAACTAAAAGCTCTGTCATAGAGGAAAGTTTTAAGCCTAGACTTAAATGTAAAAGTCCTGTTAGCCAGACAGGACTGTGCACCCTTTGAAACCCAGTGTGGCGAGGCTAGGGAGATAGGGGAACCCACCCAGGGGAATTTCACCCCCAGGAAATTCTAATGTAGATATTGTTCGTTTGTTAAAGGAGTAAGGTCACAGGTTCTCACTGTACCACGGGGCAAAAGTCAGCTTTCAATTATGAAAAACAAGAATTTTATTTAACAACAGAAATTATCAAAACATGTAAAGAAGACAACATCAAGGTGTCACACACCAGCCCAGCACGATAATACGACAGACTGAGCACCTAGGCAGAGAAGAGGGAAGAGTGCAGGGCTGGGATTCACCATGCGGCAGAGTAAAACAACAAAAGGGATGACGGGGTCCTAAAACAAAACCACCCGTAAACACACTCACACAGCAAAGGAAGACTGTGAAGAAAACACCGCCACCAGGGGTTGGACTGCCGCATGCGGGCCACAGCACCTGACCGAAGACAAAGAGGGACATTAATAAAAACACGCCATAGGTGCTACACTGGCTGGTGTGGGCAAACAAAGATTCAAATGAAATAACAAAATGAAAAAAAACAAAGTCCCAAAGAAATACAAATAACTAAATTGATTTTTTTAAAACAAAATATAACCTAAATAAACATTGCACTTGGGACAAACTGAGAAAAACCAATGAGGACAAATTAATACAAAATCATTTAAAAGAATATTCCGGCCACAGTTGTCCGAGGAATAAGAGCCAGTGGACTTCCAGGGGGTGATGGCCAAAAGCGGGCCCGACAAATTCCCTCCACCTCTGGAACAGGGCACACAAACCTCGCATTTAGTGGATTAGAAGTCTAATTAAAATGAATATTTGAGGGGTGAAGTCATACGTACCACCCTGCACGTAACAATGCGGCCCCAGGGGAGTGCGAGAGCCGAACAGGCTGCAGCTTGATTACCCGGCAGCCTAAAGTACACAGTAAGACAATCAGCTGAGAACTGAGCGTCAGACTTCATGGGCAGGCGGACAACGTCGACTTACCGAGCGGACAAATGATTGAACCCAGAGGGCTTCCCGTGCAGCAATCTGTCTCCCTCGGCCCCAGCAGCGGCCGTGCTACACGCTATCGGAGATTGTACGCTTCGATGGCGGACACGCCAAACAACCGGCTCTGCCACGCCAAGCCACAGCCACCACGGGAAGTGGGAACAGGAAAGACCGTCAGGTATGCCCACCCACCTGTATATGACAGCGCGGACGGCGCCGCCCAATCATCAGGGTGCCCGGCAAGCCGACAGCGCCATATAGTGGCTGGGAGGGAAACAACCTCCGGCTACACACAGTATGTACTGCATTGGTTCTAAAGATTTTGATTGTCTTTTTATTCTTAGTTTTCCACGTCCTCTCCTTACCTAGTTCCCTTCCTTTACCTCACATCCCAGTAATCCTCACTGATTAGTTATTTTGGTTCACCTGTTTGCTCCCTCACTGTCCTCATAGACATAAAAAATGACTAAACATCACATTGACCGTGCGCTGGGTCGATCCCCAGCCCCTGTGGTCCATTTATTGAAGTGCCCTCAATGTGTGAATGGTTAACGCTCCCAAAAAGCAGGTGGTATCTGCCACCTGTGTGTGTGTGTGAGGTGGGTGAATGCTGACTTAAGTTGTGAAGTGCTTTGAGTAGTCAGGCAGGCTAGAAAGGCGCTATATAAGTACAAGTCCATTTACCACTACATTGACCTGGGTTCCCCTGTTTACACCCTGAAGTCTGTCTCTCTGTATGTGTGCGCGTGTGTCTGTGTGTTAATAAAGTCAAATAACATTTGTAATCAGAATTTGGTTTTTTCTTTACTCCATATACTTTTACTCCATAGAGCCTGTATGCCCGGGCTATTCACTTGGCGGCCCGCGGGCCTCGGTCCCCCTCCAATAAATAATAAAATAAAATAAAACAAAAACTTCACGCATGTCGCTAACAGGCCAGGGGACGATATTTTAAAATAAATTCCACGGGTGTCCACTGGGAAGAAAAATAGCGTCCGGGAACATGGGTGGCGGTGGCGCTATGCACCCAAAAGCCCAGCAAAAGCTGCAGGAAACAAAGCGTGAAGAAGATATAAAGACTGCGGACGCGGCATCGGATCGGAGCTGGCCGGCTTGGAAAAATTCCAACTCATGTAAACATGTCCCTCTCAAAATCTAAACGAAAGGTTGATTTAGAAAATCGCCAGTTTAATAAAGAGTGGACGGAGAAATATGCCTACATTGAAACGCCCGACGGCCAGCCATTGTGTGTGCACTGCACCAAAGTCAACGCAGTAGTAAAAGAATACAACCTGCGAAGACACTTCAAAACAACGCATGGAAAGTTTGACAGTGACTATCCACCAGGTACAGACTTTCATAAACTTATCACTTCACCGAGGTGACGGTGATATTCTCATCTCACAGGGTCCGTTCATACTTCGGTGATACGGTGATAGCACGCGCTCTCCCATCGGGCGCTTTCCCGTCTGGCGGGAGCGCGCCCAAGGGAGGCGATCTCCGCCGCAGCGGAGGCGATTCGTTCGCCGCCCCCCCGGTCAACGATTCTTGTGGATCGCAAATCCCGCCGCCCTCGTATTGTACGCTCTGGTGTTTTTTTCTTTTGTTTTTTCCTCCCCCCTCTCCTCTGTGTGCTGCGCTCGCGCAGTATTCGATTCCGCGCCCTTCGCGCTGTCAAACCAGGGGGCGGGGCTTGGGGAGCTTCTTGACCAATCAGGGGACGGGGTGATAAGCCCAGGGTGAGTTCGGTGAGTAAAAGCAGGGGGAGACGTCTTCACCGCGGCTACGTGACGTCATAATGTAGTTTCTCCGACTAAAAAAAACTACACGGCGGTGATAAGTTTATCACCGTCTCTGCTTATCACCGAAGTATGAATGAGCCTTTAGCCAAACCTAATGGTTATATTTGATGCATAAAAACAGACATTTCAACAAACATAGCATTGCAAAAAAAAATATATAATTAAAAATATATATGCACTTCCCACCAGGTTCAGATATCCGCAAGGAAAAGATTAAAAAACTGACTGCAAACTACCTGCAAGCACGACAGGGGTTTAGTGGGGCCTGCACAGTACAGCAGAGAGCGACTGTTGCATCCCTGCGTGTGGCATGGATACTAGTGAAAAAGAAACGTCCATTCACGGAGTCCGAACTGGTCAAAGATTGCATCGTTGCTGCTGTGGAGGAGACAGTCCCTGACGATAAAGTCAGAGCACAAGTCGTTGCAAGTGTCAAGCAAATACCTTTGTCGGACACAACAACAGGGAGACGGATCAATGATTTGGGCAAAGACGTCTTTAATAAACTTTTGGATCAAGTGAGGAAGGCTGAATTTATTTCGCTGGCTGTGGACGAATCTACAGATATATCTGACACGGCACAGCTGTGTTTGTATGTGCGTTTTTTCGATGGGGAGACTTTCCGAGAGGACATCTTGGCACTAATACCACTGGAAGGACAGACAACCGGCGAAGTTATTTTCCAGAAGATCGTTGCTTTTTTCAGAGACAACAAACTGAACCTGGATCGTGTTAACATGCTGGTTACCGACAGGGCTCCGTCTATGGCCGGGAGAGTCAAAGGACTGGCTGCGCGTCTGTCTGCTATCGCACCCAGGATGAAATCTCTCCACTGCTTGATTCACCAGAGCGTGCTGTGCGCCCGGCTCAGTGGTGAGTTAAAAAATACAATGGACACAGTTATGGCTCTGATTAACTTCATCAGAGCGACCTCCAGTCTGCAACACCGACTGTTCCGTCAGCTACTTATAGATGAGGAGGCTGAACACAGCGATTTACTTTTACACAACGATGTCAGATGGTTAAGCAAGGGCAATGCACTGAAGAGAGTGTGTGACCTCAGGGGGGAAATTGTGACTTTTCTCCGTAACAAGCACAAGAAAGCCCAGTCGTTTCTGTCAAAAATGCAGGATGATGAATTTGTGTCTGTGATGTGCTTTTTGACAGACATTTTCACTCAGTTGAATAAACTTAATCTGGAACTGCAGGGCAGAAATAAAACAGTGGTTGATGTTGTTGAAAGCTTAACTGCTTTCCAAAACAAACTAGTCCTACTCAAAATGGATCTCACCGATAGAATGCTCCACTTTCCCACACTTGGGAAGTTCCTGAAGTCATCACCACATGCCCATGTCCCTCAATCAATGACCGATTTCATGGATAAATGGGCTCCTTGCAATTGGAAATAATTGACATGCAAGCATCATCTGCTCTGAAGCAGGCATTTGAGAAAGAGGGAATCACAACCTTTTGGGGAAAATACGTACGTGTGGCAAAATTCCCCAGCACAAAAAGGTTAGCCATATCTGTGTTAACTATGTTTGGATCAACATACACTTGTGAAACAAGCTTCTCCAACATGAACGACATAAAAACACATGTCCGTGCCACCTTGTCAGATGAACGTTTGCATCACTGTTTGCGAATATCCCTCACTTCCTATGAACCCTCATACTCTGTCATTGCCCAGTCAAAGAGGTGCCGCCTGTCTATGACAGAGTGAGAGAACAAAGTCAAGAGAAGTGTGTTGTTGCACTATTTTTTTTTTTGTTTTATCACATACATGAGATTGATGAATGGGATTCTGAGATGCCCTCAAGCATGCTCACTTAATTCTCAAAGACAGATAGGCAGAAATAACTGTAATAGCGGCCCTAAAAATGCGTAAAATCTGCAAAAAAAGGGTCCAAAAAAAAGGCCCGGCCCCCCAGTCCTTGGGGCCCTGACTAGTGGCCCCCCACCCAAACTTAGTGAGTAGCCCTGCTGTATGCTGACTGTGGGGATCGAGCTTCGCCAAATACCAGTAACTGTATTCCTGATGACGTGGATGACAGTCTTGGATACATTATTGGAAGTGAAGAAGAATATTCCCTTTTATTGGCGGACAGTCCTGATGAAGTCAGTAAATGAGGAATCACATCTTGGAGAAATCAGTCATGAACAGTTTCCTCTGGAAAACGAAGAGCCACTTTACAGTGCTTCACGACATATCATGCTCAGAGTTTTTTTTACTTATACTTTCATTTGTTTTGAGACACGGACTCACAGGCATGGCTCTCCCTGATCTCCTAGATTTGATCAATATTCAATGTCCAGAAAAAGTTAAACTCAAAGTATCTGTTCTTAAAAGGGCTTAAGACAGTAGAAGGTCACCTACAATGTCACATATATTGTCCTAACTGTGATTACTACATTGGTTACATCTTAAATTGGTAAGATGTAAACAAGTCTTTGTTTACATCTTTGTATACCCATACAAAGATGTTCCAAAGAGGGACCACACTTCAACCATAAGTGATGCAAGAGAGGCTTTACAGATAGTCTACTTGCCAAAAATGAGTACCCAGAAATGTCGAGTACCCCAAAGTTTTATGTTAGAAATATTTAGTATGGGTCCCCAGCATTCAGAAACTGCCAGATGCTAACTTGTATATATTGGGCAATTAGCATAATTAGCATAGTTAGCATAAATTAGCCCAATCGCCTATATGGGCAATATTTCAACAACTGCTTGGCTGATCTGGGCAATATTGGAGTGGTTTTAGGGGTTATTGATGATGCTGAATCCATTTCTGACATTTTCAAAATTCAAAATGGCTGTTTAAACCGGAAGTGAAGTGACCAGATTTTAACCGTTAGTGGACCGATTTTTAAGCCAATTTTGTTTATGTTTTTTGTTTGTTTTACCTTGATTTATTAAGGTAAGTTGTAAGACGTTATTTAGATTCTTAGGTTTTAGAGCATGCTGGTTGGACATATAACTCCATCCATCCATTCCATTTTCTATACCGCTTATCCTCACTAGGGTCACGGGTGAGCTGGAGCCTATCTCAGCTGACTTAGGGCGAGAGGCGGGGTACACCCTGGACAGGTCGGCAGTTTATCGCAGGGTTAACATATA
>OMNW01034536.1:15483-44988 GCA_900303245.1 Selene dorsalis | reverse complement strand
GGGAAAAGAGAGATTGGTCATACTCCACTACCCTGAGTCATTTTTGATGGAATGACACAAATTATCTCCAGTAGAATATCTTCCAAACAATGCAACCTTGAACCCACCTCTTCATTGAAGAGTTTGCTGGTTTCCTTCTTAATCGGGTCTATGAGCTGCACCTGGCCCGCTGAGAAGCCCACCAGCAGGGAGACGCTCTCTGCAGTCGCTGTGAGTGGGTTGAAATCATGACACGTGGGCTGCGTTCCTTTGTATATCCTCTTGTCTATGGGCTTACTAAGATCAGCAGCCTAGAACCATGACAACAAACAAAAAAACACACACAGATGAGTGCATTTTGAAACATGAATGCATTTTATTGAAAAACCTTACTTGCTCCAAGGTGATCTCTAAAACTTCACTCCACAGCTCCACGCTTAAAACACGTTTGCATCACTTACTTTTACGCCCCATTTATACTTCAGTCATAGTAAAAAACACCAAGCCTGTAAATTTAATCAGAGCTTCCCACACACTGATTTATTTGTGGTTGCCCACCACAATATCAACACTGACTGCCACATATTGATTTTCTATTTTACTCCTTTCTCAATTATTTTACTGTAGAAGTGTGAGCAGCACATCAATTCACTCAGCCATTCCTCGCCCTTCTCTCATTCTCTGTCTCTCTCTCTTTCAAACACACTGACAATAGATATGTCTGTCAAAGGCAGACTGCACTAGAAGAAATACTGCTGCACCGTCACAGAATTCAACGTTTTAACTGTCCTCATATGTTTCTTTCCTGGCCCTCAGTGTGCCTGTCGTTCCGGGTGTACACAGGGTGCTGTGGGTGCTGGGCTCACTGCACTCATGACTCAAGTTAGAAGTAAATGGCATATTGCTTCCACACAGCAGTAATTTAATCTGAGTAATTAAACAAGCTTTCTCCTCACTACTGGCTCTTTGTGCAACAGTTATATTCTGTAGGTTATCTGAGCGGCGGACGTTATATCCTAATGTCAGACGCTGAGGTAAGACCGCTAAAGTCAACAGAATTACACTTGTACTTGCAACTCCCTCCTAACTGGTTGGTCAGTTCATCACTGCTTTGGCACTTCCTGTTGGGATGCACACAGAGTTTTTTAAAATTTCTATTCAGGGGCAGTTCAGGTAAAACCGGTTTCCTTTTAATTTCAACACCGGCTGTTTAACCCCTTAGTCAGAGGTTGACACGCAAGTTTGGCTATGGGCAAATTTTTTCCTAATCCATTAGATGGCTGGCCACAACATAATCAAAGGTTCATTTAAGAAACAGACTGATAAAAATGCAACTGAAATTTACTTCTGCTTCTGTTTATAGGGGCTGTGGCTCACAGTAACAATAACAACAATTAGACATTAAATTATACGACTGATTTGCTGAATTTGTGTTGTCATCTGAATTAAAGCCCACAATACCTCAAAATAAAACTCCTTGGACTATTATTTTGAAGGTGAAATTGCTATATTAAAAAAAAGTGATTCAGTGGGCAACAGGTGCTGTGCACTGACTTCAGTTAAGCGCACAACCTGAAGAGGATAAAGAAGCACAATAAGCAATTTGCGGATACGGCCAGATTGTGTGTTTAGTATTTACACATTGTTATGTGGGAGTGCCAGTCCAATACTGTAGAATTAAATAAAATCACACTGTCCACAAGTTGAAGTATGTGAGCAAGGCAACAAATTGAATCCTAAACTACTGCTAATCGTTATGTATCTTATAGTGTCTGGGTGTGTAAGAACTGATAACAGATTAAATGTGAAGTGCTTTATCCAAGCTGTTCAGAATGCCTGGTCTGAAGTTACTGCATGGTAGTTATCAACATTCAAAACAATACCTGTAATGATTATTAAAGCTGGCATTTCCATGGTGCAGAATTATCCAGAAGTCTTTAAATATGAATATGAATATTTCCTTTAAAATATTATACCCCTTCTTGGTTGGTGTGATTTAAGGTTTAGAGAAAAACACATGTAAAATTACTGCTTCTTACTTGCATGATTCCTCCTGCTCTGTAAGGACTGTACCTCACAGAACAGTAGCCTGGCCCCTCTGCTTCTTACTTTTTACATCATCACACTCATGATCACATCCGCCACTCTTACTAAGCCTGCTACACAAGACCTAACGTGGCTTGCTGCAATGACATCATCACTGTGTACAAACCACACAGTGGATCACATTGCATCACATCCAAACCCTGACACACTAGAGTACCGTATACACATTATTACATCACAAACAGCATACACAGCCCGCTCCCACAACAACAGCCTACACTGTGAACACTTCAGTAACTGGAGCACTACAGTCGACAGCGCTGGTGATCACTGTTGACAACTTGTCACTGGTATAGCCTAAAGGTTTACCATGTAAAGACCGAGGATAAACAAACGCATCCTGAGACATGACACGACAAGCCTTTTCACACGACACCCACTGCGCTGGAAAAATCCCATGTCACGGCTCGTCACGGACTGAGAACTGAAAAAACCGGACGCCTGTGAAACGCACACGACTCATACAGACAAAAACAACAACTGTGGCGATGTTAGCCGAGGATGCTAATTAGCTCTTAACTTAGCTAGGTCTGCTACATGGCCTTGTCTTGACAACCTGCGCACTTCAATGACAGAAGCCCAGAGAGTTGACAGTCACGGTGCGACGCGTTTCGAGACGCCAGAGCGAAGAGCCGCTCCCGGGCAACGCGGGCTTCGTCGCTCCGGTCGATATTGTTTACCTTTCTCACGCCTTTGTAGATATAAAAGTACAGTTCCCGGCCCACATTGAAACAGATCCTGTCGCCGTTGCCAGACTGGTCGTTTACATTGACGAAGGAGACCTTGACGGGATTGGAGCCCTGCGAGTTGAAAGGCACCCTGTTCGGGCGGCTGTATTCGGAGTGAGTGAGGAGTTTGTAGACGCCTTCTCGTGTGGTGAATTGAGTTTTAATTTCGTTCATCTCCTTCCCTCCTCCCTCCGCCGCCATCTTGGAAATTGGCGTTCATCCTTGTCCGATTCCCCGGATGTGACGGACAGCGCATGCGTCGGACTGTTGAAGTCCGGCAGCCATGCGTACATAGAAATGTAAAGTCATGTGAGACAAAATCAGAATAACAAAACGTTGAAACTGTTCCATCACGATTAACCACGCCTAATATAGCTACGGAAATGATACACTGAATTTACCTTTCAGACAAAATGCATTTATTCGACGCAGGTCCTTGAAAAATGTATAATTAACATAAAATGACATTAACTACATATGTCTGCTGGAGAACAACGAAAGATTAAACGACAAAGTTAAATGGCCTCATAAAATCACAGTTGTATAGAAAATACAAAAACAAAAAGTTGCCACCAGGCCTATATTCATTCGCAAAGCAACACTGGGTATAGAAATCTATTGTTATTTGCCCTGAGAAATAAAACCTATAAACTGAAGTGACAGTATGGAGAACCACTAGTCCTCTCAATAGACTGTAGCTAGTTGAATAAAAACAGGGAAACAAGATACAAGGCTCTCATAGGCAGAAACACTGGACTTTGATGTAATCAAATTACTCAAGTAAGACCCATCCGAGCATACCTACACTGTGGACTTTTAAATTCAAGGAACAGCCATCTCTGAATCATGCTCTGAACACATAAACAGGGCCCCAGCATCTTAATCTGGCAAACTATTTGAAATATGAGGTATCTGGCACTCTGTTAGAAAATATCATCTTACAGTGATTGCGAAAGTTCTCCATGTTTCTCAACATAGACAGTCAGCCTCTAGTAGTGTCTCCTATCAACTGGAAACATTTGGATTACATAACTGATACAGCAAGTGTAATACACTGCCATCCTCTGGCAAACTGAAGACACTGGCACCCAGACTGGACCAGAGGATTCTAGTGTTTTATCTTACACAAGGTTGTGTTCACAGTATTGTTCCAAATTTTAAAATTCATTTTGTGAGTTCTCTTTGATATATTCTTAGTTTAATGCAGGACAAGATCAAGTAAATTTACTTTTCAGTATTGGTAAATCTAGCATAGATAGTGTTTGCATCTCTCCTGTGTCTCTTCTTCTCTCATATAGAGTTTTCATCAACAGACTGTAGGTTTTGCAAATGTTTAAAATTACAATAATATGTAAAATATGATTCTCTATATAATAGAATTAATATAATTATAGAAGATGTGAAAATTGTCTTTTCACCTGTTATGGGGTTAAAAAGCACAAAACTTCACAGTCACAGTTACATTTAGTCAATAAATGACTTCAATCATAATCCAACGTTAGCTTCATTGTAATTTTCAGTCAGTAAATCTTAAAATCAATTAAAAATTTATATATATACACATACAGTGATCCCAGACTAGGCCTTAACTTTTATTTCCATATTATCCTACACTTGAACGTGGCCATAAGACTATAGGACAAACTCAGTATTAGACAGAATAACCTTGAATTTATAGCAATGAGATGCTTTTGCAACTGTGGCTCTAAAACGTCATTTGAACGTCATTAGATGGCTGATTTGCAAACTCCATCCAATTATGAAAGCCAGGAGATGTGACTGAAAGCTACAAACAATTCCTTGGACGCTGACATCCTGCAAAGATTTTTTGTTTTATCATTGTTAAAGTTACGTTTAAATGTATTATTATTTAAATTGTATTTAAAAGTGTGACATCAATCAAAGCAGATAATCTGAGTGGCATCTTCATGTGTATCTCAACTTCCTTGACATACTATGCCGCACATGAGCTGCGGTTTATGCTGCTGAGATATGTGAAACCTTTGTGTTTCAACCCAATCTTGCATGCCTAAAAAAGACATGAGCCTGCTGTCCATAGGAAGCCCTGTGGTGTATGTCCATTAGGGCTACAACTGACAACAGCTGATAGCAAAGGCAATGCACAGCTGTGATGCTTACAGGGGGGGTATGGAGCCTACCACCCAGACAAGCTATCAGGAAAGCTCTCGTTGTGAGTGACAGGCACTCCTTGTGACTCTGCAGCCCTATAAGGGCACATCAACTTGAGGGCTCTGGTGTCTCACTAACCACCCCTCCAACACCCCCCTTACTGCTGTGAACGTATCTTCTAGAAGCTTCTGAATGGGAGCTTCGAGAAACCACCCCCTAAGTATAAAAAGACACCGGCATGTCACGGGGTCTGCATAGAGTCAAAAGGTACTCACTTGAACACACCAAAGGAGACTCATTGCCCCTAGGAGCGACGAGGCACATTTGGATCTCTTCCAGAAGAGAAGCTCAGTGGTATACTCGATTTCTATCTAGAAGAAGTGACTGACAACAAATCTAAAGGTAAGACTGGAATCTTTAAAACCAAATACAGCTGCAGTCATTCTAAATGAAAATTGCAAATAATAAAAATGAGTAGTTCATTAGATGCTTAAATGGCAGCAACATGTGCAAATAACATTAACTTCAGTAAAGTTTGGTATGAGTTTTAGTGTGAAAGAAGTAGCTGCTTTAACAGTAGTATCTTTCTGAGATTGGAGCATGCAAGGAGCACATGGCAAGCAGGGTGACCCTTAGTATGAGAGCAATGGCGCATGGGCAGGAAAACCAGCTGGCACAAAGAGCAGATGCAGCACATTTGCATTTCAGTGCAGTCATTAAAAAAAAGACACAAACTATCAAATGGAACATTTAAACAATATTTAACTAATGATTAAGTATGAATTTATGTCACTATGGATTTTAAGAAATTTTACTAAAGGGCTGAACTGCTTCTGCTGAATTCTACCTATATACCTCAGTCATAAATATAGATACAAGATTCTTGCTGCTCTATGATTAGAGCAGCAAGATTTTTTCTCTATCTTTAAATTGGAGGCCAGCACTCCTTCCTTGAAAATAAAGGTGTTAAATGACACATGTTGAAGCTGATGGGGGTTGGGAAAGCATCGGAGCTCCACCCATTTTCCAAATGGCATGTCTTTGGTTGACAGATGGAACATGTGGTCACCTAGCATCGGCAATGGCACGGGGGGTTGCCATTGCCACCCGGTTTACAGGCTGACTGTAAACCAAGAAATACAGCACATAAATTATATGTTAAACTTTAGGAATGTTAATAATTACCCATAATAAGATTTTAGTAAACATAGTACACTGCTTGCATTCTTTTAGATGCCTGAGAACGCAGGACATGGTATGGAGGAGGAAGTGGAGACCTTTGCCTTCCAGGCTGAGATTGCTCAGCTTATGTCCCTTATCATCAACACTTTCTACTCAAACAAAGAAATCTTCCTTAGAGAGCTCATCTCCAACTCCTCAGATGTAAGTAAAATCAGCACTTCACCATTTGTTCCTTTATCTATACAGTGGGGTCCAAAAGTCTAAGACTGTTTTTCCCATTCACTTGAGTATATTAGCAGATTTTATCCAACACCACTATTTCAACTTGCTTATTCTCTCTGGGCAGGCTTTGGACAAAATCAGATATGAAAGCTTGACAGACCCCAGCAGACTTGAGTCCTGCAAGGAGCTGAAGATTGAAGTCACGCCTGACCTGCACGCTCGCACTCTGACCCTGATTGACACCGGTATCGGCATGACCAAGGCTGACCTGATCAACAACCTGGGCACAATTGCCAAATCTGGCACTAAGGCTTTCATGGAGGCTCTGCAGGCTGGAGCTGACATCTCCATGATCGGTCAGTTTGGTGTAGGTTTCTACTCTGCCTACCTGGTGGCAGAGAAGGTGACAGTCATCACCAAGCACAATGATGACGAGCAGTATGTGTGGGAGTCTGCTGCTGGAGGCTCATTCACAGTCAAGCCTGATACTGGTAAATGCAATTTCTCTCAATGATATATTACTTTTTTTTAATAATTTGCAAGCTGAATGTCATTTGACTTATTACCTGGCACTGCTCTCATCATTGATTTTATTGTTCCTTTTAGGAGAGTCTATTGGCAGAGGCACAAAAGTGATCCTTCACCTCAAGGACGATCAGACAGAATACTGCGAGGAGAAGCGCATCAAAGAAGTCGTAAAGAAGCATTCACAGTTTATTGGCTACCCTATTACACTTTATGTAAGTTCTTAAAGAGGCCTATTAACAATAACAATCACAGACCTAATAAGACACTGTCAGTGACACTGTTGAACACAAAAAATCCTAAACCACCATTCTTTTCATTCATTCAAGGTGGAGAAGACAAGGGAGAAGGAGGTGGACCTTGAGGAGGGAGAAAAGGTGGAGGAGGTTGAGAAAGATGCTGCTGAGGACAAGGACAAACCAAAGATTGAGGATGTTGGCTCTGATGAGGATGAGGACAGCAAGGACGGCAAGAACAAGAGGAAGAAGAAGGTCAAGGAAAAGTACATTGATGCTCAGGAGCTCAACAAGACCAAGCCCATCTGGACCCGCAACCCAGACGACATCACCAATGAAGAGTATGGAGAATTCTACAAGAGTCTGACCAATGACTGGGAGGACCACCTGGCTGTTAAGGTAACCTAAATCAACGGATGACATATCAACAAGCAGATACATTCTTGTCATCAATGTCATATTTTTATGCTCATATATTCAAACCTATATTTCATCTTGGCAGCATTTCTCAGTAGAGGGTCAGCTGGAATTCCGTGCCTTGCTCTTTGTGCCCAGAAGAGCTGCATTTGACCTCTTTGAAAACAAGAAGAAGAGAAACAACATCAAGCTTTATGTGCGCAGAGTCTTCATCATGGACAACTGTGAGGAGCTGATCCCAGAGTACCTCAGTAAGTAAATACTAATACTGACTTTTTCTAACACAAAAATGCCTTAAACCATGCATTTGAAATGTAATATATTCATCAGATTGTTGTGTTTTTATCTTTAACACATTTTGTTGGGATGGCTAAACAGTTCTCATCTTCTCAATTCAGATTTCATCAAGGGTGTGGTGGACTCTGAGGATCTGCCCTTGAACATCTCCAGAGAGATGCTGCAGCAGAGCAAGATCCTTAAAGTCATCCGCAAGAACCTGGTTAAGAAGTGCCTGGAGCTTTTCACTGAACTTGCTGAGGACAAGGACAACTACAAGAAATACTACGAGCAGTTCTCCAAGAACATGAAGGTAGTGTGATCCACCTGGATACATTAGCTCTTTGAATGAAATATTTGAACATTTTATTTAGGTTTATGTTTCATATTAGTAACACAGTATTTTGTGTTTTAGCTGGGTATCCACGAGGATTCTCAGAACAGGAAGAAGCTGTCTGATCTGCTGCGCTACTACACCTCAGCCTCTGGAGACGAGATGGTTTCCCTGAAGGACTATGTGTCTCGCATGAAGGACAACCAGAAACACATTTACTACATCACAGGTTAGATTTTCATTTTTTTTTTTTTTTTTTTAATTTTGCTGAAACATTCTCGCACATATCAAATAGTAATTTACATTCGTACTCACATTAATGTACTCAATTTAAATGATCTTTTAACAGGTGAGACCAAAGACCAGGTGGCCAACTCTGCCTTTGTGGAGCGCCTTCGCAAAGCCGGCCTTGAGGTCATTTACATGATTGAGCCCATTGATGAGTACTGTGTACAGCAGCTGAAGGAGTACGATGGCAAGAACCTGGTTTCAGTTACCAAGGAAGGCCTGGAGCTGCCTGAGGACGAGGACGAGATGAAGAAGCAGGAGGAACTCAAAAATAAGTTTGAAAACCTTTGCAAGATCATGAAGGACATTCTCGACAAAAAGATTGAAAAGGTAATAGAAACGGCAGAACAATTTCATCATCTATTTTAGCATTCCATTCATAATATGCTAATACATTATGGTGATGATATGATTGTATTAATTCTTGATCACCTCCACAGGTCACAGTCTCCAACCGCCTGGTCTCTTCCCCCTGCTGCATCGTTACCAGCACCTACGGCTGGACAGCAAACATGGAGAGGATCATGAAGTCTCAGGCTCTGAGAGATAACTCCACCATGGGCTACATGACAGCTAAGAAGCACCTTGAGATCAACCCCCTGCATCCAATTGTTGAAACCTTGAGGGAGAAGGCAGAGGCTGATAAGAATGATAAAGCTGTTAAGGATCTGGTCATCCTCCTGTTTGAGACTGCCCTGCTGTCTTCAGGATTCACACTGGAGGACCCACAGACACATGCCAACCGCATCTACAGAATGATCAAGCTTGGTCTTGGTACGTTTTTTCCCCCTGACTACTGACAGGACAGAAGTTTGTCTGCTTATTATCCATTAATAATGGCCCCTGGTTGCTGATTAATGCTCTCTCATCTACAGGCGTTGATGATGATGATTCCGCAGTTGAAGACCTCATTCAGCCTGCTGATGAAGACATGCCAGTCTTGGAAGGGGATGATGACACATCAAGAATGGAGGAAGTTGACTAAAATACTCAGCTGACTCTTTCCTGCTTTCTTAATTTTTATTTTTGTAAGATATGTCGCTTCTTCAAATTTCATTATAACACAACTCTCATTTCTTAAACAGTATTAACTAGTCAGTACAAGTTAATTGATGGAATTGATGCCGGCCACAGTGTGGTTTACTCTACATTATATCAGCTGGTTATGCAACTACTGACAATCATTAAGAGTAATATATAGTCAATGGGAATTTGACTTATGTCTCTTTTTGTAACTACTTCATTTTTTATGAAATACATTCAAATTTGTAATAAAATGTATTCACAAATAAGATTTGTGATCTGTCTGACTGAGTCTACTGCATGCTGGATTTCAACACTTGGTTCGGTTTCAACATATTAATAATAGTTGGACCCGATGTTCTGGAATTTTCAGTGGGCGCGCGCACACACACACACACACACACACACACACACACACACACACACACACACACACTTCCTGCAGCCTTTTATGCATCCACTTAAGAGCGATCTGTTAATTCCAACAACAGGTTGAAAATCAGGATCATCTCCCGAGACTGTGCATGCCAAAGTTAACTGCATGCACCATCGGATGCTGGTGTGTGTTGGCGCGATGCTTCAGGTATTGTTCACACCATAACCGTGTGAGAGGAGCGGACAGAGGCAAGTGCAGCGCTTTGTTTGTCGGCAGACTCTGCAATTTCTTGTCAGCCCTTACACATAATATAATTATAAGGAGCATGACGTGATATGAATGAAATCTCGCCACTGCGCCAGTGTGTGACTCCTCAGCCAGCACAGTTACTGGACGTAAAGAAGCCGAGCTCCCTCATCCTCAACAGACCAGAGGATAGAGGTTATCAGCTCACTTTCATGTCACAACGAAACAGTTTCAAATAAGAGCCCTGACTTGATCGGGTTGAGACGGGCATGCTGACATGCATATCCTATAACCATCTCCAAAGTGCTGTGCGTCAATGCGCATACCCATTCACCAAGCCCGCACCGAAGTTTGGAGCTGTGGCAGCGCTGGTGCTGCTGCTGAACCAGAGTTACATAAAAGAGGAGGAAGTTGACAGCAGCGAGGAGTCTCTCATAAAGCCTACCTTGATCGCCTTCGTAGACTGGCATTTAACTTGATGCGATACAGTGGCGGTTTGGTTCATCTTGGGACGCCGACTCAAACAGTCCTCCAAGCCGAGTGGCAGAAAAAACAGCAGAGCAAGAGAAACAAAGCACGTCCCTTATTTAACTCTACAGCGTGGGTTGTGGACTGTTTGCCGTGGCAGTTCGCTGTGCGGTGGAAGCGAAGCGCGCAACCGCATCTGACAGCTACTGTAGGCTATGTGCCTCGCGCAGCGCCGAGCGATCTGTAGGCATGTGCACAGATGACCTGCGATGAGTGGTAACCAGGGGCGACCGCACAGATTTGTGAATGGGGTGGCCAGAGGACAGTAAAGCCAGAGGTATTACAAGGTTTCTGCCACTATCCCTCCCCAAAAATATATATAACAGCCACCAATGCTTCTTGGTGTCCTGGTTATTTTAAAGGGGAACTCTGCAGGTCTGGGTCTCACCCTCCTCCCACCCATGAACATTTGTTTTTAACGAAGCCAGCCACAAAGCAATCAATGTTATTTATCATGTAGGTGTTACGATGTGTGTATTTGTGTAGTCTTGTTCATCATAAAAGAAAGATTACTGGTAATGGGGCATGTTTGTGTTGCGGTGCCACTGAGACGAACGCTGGACGCCATTTATGACCAACAGATGCTAGGTGGAAGACAGAGAGCCTCCATTCTCCCTGTAACAAGTTACAAGTCATTTATCTAACCATCACAGTTACTCTGAAGCTGTTTAGTTAAGGTACAAATGTAGCATAGTTAAGGTTAAAAAAAACCCTGCATAGTTCCTCTTTAAATAGCCTCATGTTTCTGTCTCATAGCACTGTACGTGGGGACTTAATGTGTGAAACAAAACAACAACGCCACAAGCTTTACACACTATCTAATAGTGCTGTGCATATCATTATGTAAAAGAGAATTTAGTTTAAACTGGTGAGAATGACAGGTTTGGAAACAATAAGACTACCCCCCCCCCTTCCTTTCTTTGCCCTTATATTGGCCTAGAGCATTTGGCTTTCAAAGATACACTAATCAATATTTTCATATTAAAAATACATCAAAAAGTTACATGTAATATGAAAGGTGTTGATGCAGTTCAAAGAAAGTTGCAAAGAATTACCACCTGACTTCACTTTCCCTTCAGATCTTTGAAGTTTTTAGCCTCCTCTTCAAACCTACAGCTTTGTTTTTTTTTTTGTTTTTTTTTTATATAAAGCTTTGATCTGGTACCTTTGCTCTCATCAGTGTTACTTCCAACAGAAGGCAGTTGTTGTCAGTGAAGGACATAAACCCACTGTAATCCACAAAGCAAAATTAAACTTGCAACCTAACTTATGCCCGGGTCCTTGACCCAAGCCTGGTCCTCATACCTCCACATCTTGGCTATTTCCTCTTCTTATCCTCCTCAGCACCAACACAGTGGCGATATGCTGAGTGATTTTGCTGTATGCCTACCTGCTCCGCACAACACACAATGTAAGCAACTAGTTAATATTCGACATAAAGATAAAGTAGCTAAAGAGCATTCAGGTCATTTATTCAGCAGAGTTCATTCAAGAGTTGGCAGAGACCCAAATGGTCAAGTATCCAGAAGCATAACTATTGAGTTAGTGACTATGCAATTCCTTGCTAATGTGTCAGCCATATTGATTCAAAGAAGAATTATGCAAGATTTTTACCTTAACTAAACAGCTTCAGAGTAATTGTGATGTTTGAATAAATGACTTGTAACTTGTTACAGGGAGAATGGAGGCTCTCTGTCTTCCACCTATTGTCTCTTGGCTGAAAACCAACCTTGCAACATCAGAGCCTCAGACCCGGTGTCCCAGATCTCTCAGTCTCAGTGGTAACACAACATAAACATGCCATGTAATCCATAATCTCTTGTTTATGACAGATAAGACTACACAAATATACACATTGTAAACACATTATCCGCCGCTCCATGGATTGCTTCTTGCCAACTTTGTTGAAAACAAATGCTCATGGCCTGGTGGTGGTTCAGGTGCCAAACAGTAAAACAACAACCAGACTTGCATAGTTCCCCTTTAAAGGGGTGACTCTGCTATTTATGCATAAACAGTACAAGAAGCTATATCACATCCTCTAATCCAGGGGTGGCGAACCATGTGCCATGGAGAGCCATGTGTATGCAGGTTTTCCTTCCAACCAAAGACTTCAACAGGTGATTTCACTGATTAACACACCTTCAGCCACAGAGGTGTGTTAATCAGTGAAATCACCTGTGCTCTCCATGGCACATGGTTCGCCACCCCTGCTCTAATCATTGCAGTTTCTTTATGGCTCATTGGACAATAGAGAAACCTTCTACTAGAATGTCATGAGACATCCCTCATGGACCAAGGCTAGCTGGTTAGCATGCTAAATTCTAGCAGTAGAGAAGATACAACAGAAAAAGAACCTAAAAAAAAAAGTTAAGGTTGTGGTTGATGTCTGCCTCTGGCAGTCAATAACTGTGATTGAGTGAAGATTGATGCTGAACTCAACGTTTGAAGCAAAAACTAACAGATAGCTTCATTACAGTGTTGTTACTTTTATGTTTGTCAAAGTGTTTCTCTGCAGAAAGAGTTGAATCAATTTTTTTGTTTTGTTTTTTTTCATGTAGCCCCAAAATAAATCAATCACAGACTGCACAGTAAAAGAGAAGTGTTCAGGGGCACATGTGAAGGTTTTCACATGTGATACTATGACACAATGTGCAGTCATCATCCATGACATATTGAGGAATTATGCTAAAAGTGAGGATTCTTACAATCTGGTACATGCACACATTAAAACCATCAATTATATGTGTATGTGTGTGTGTGTGTGTGTGTTAAGTGCAGTAGTATCTTTAGAGACTTTATTTATGCACAGGTGAGGACAGCCAGAAAAAAAACACTTGAAAGTAGCATAAGAGAATGAACAATAAGAGTTGGTGAATAAAATATGAAATAATACTTACAATAATAATAACACTATATTGGACAATTGGAAAAAAAATAAATAATTTTTTGCAGTATTTTTTCTAGTAAAATTAGTAAAATTAGTTGAAGAGGAGAACAGAATGTACTTAACCAATCATTGCAACTGAACACAGGCCTACTCTTTAGTTTTGAGTAGAGATTTGGTGATTTTGAATTATTTTGCATTAAATTAAGTTTAATTTATGTACCACCAAATGATTCCCTGGGCCCAGCTGTTCAAAGATAATCTGATCAGATTTTGGATAATGGATTGGATCAAATCTTGAAAATGGGTTGTTCAAAACTAAAAACGGATCCTGAGATCAGATTAGATCACGTAATCCAATTTTGGTTTTAATCTGGATCAAACCCTCAATTTGAGTTGTTCAAAACTTTATAGTAGGATCAGGATAACTTTGATCCAAAAAATCAAGATGATTCTGATCCCAGCAGTCGGGTGGATTCAGGGTGGATTTCAGGAACAAAATATTATTTAAATTAAATTCAAACTAGTCAAATAAACAACATTTATAATGTACTATATATACATTTATTGGTTTATATTTTGCACCAGAAGTTTGAATTTGAAGCACATATAAAAATATTCACAATGTATTTGACTGATATACTGTATATTTACTTTTTTATTATTATTATTTAAACAACCAGACCAGATAAGGAGTATTAAAATGAATTGGTAAGTAAGTCAGATATATTCCTGATTTATAACAGCTAGTGTAGTTGGCAGTTCAAGTGCTCACAATTCTGAGCCATCCAACCTCCACAGAAAAACAATAATGTAGATTCTCCCCTGTCTGTCAGTGTGACTTTTGGATCATAATACTGGTAACTGTTCAGGTGTTTTTCCACAACTCGAAACTTCCACAAAAAAGAAAATTGCCATGAGTCATTTTTACCTTTATCGCTGCACGACTCCAAAGTCCAGCAGGTGAACCTGTCTGGTTCATGGAATCGCTTGTGAAATGAAAAATAGCATGTATAAGCACCTTCTACCTGCTTCATGAAAGCTATTACACTGGTACACCTCAGGAACAGTACAGTCAGATAAAAGTGTACTCAATTCCATCGTACCTAATTTACTATTCTTGACACTATGTGGATAAATAATTGAATTTAACATTGATAAATACCCTAATCATGGATGGTATGGCGTGCAGGGACACAATCTTATTACACTGCTGAGGGAAATTCTCTGTTATAGGGGAGAGGTGCTGATATGGGATGATTCCACAGGCAGGGGAGAAATATGTTTCTTCATGACACAGTGAGTAAATGTGTCTGCAGCAGCCTTCAGAAGCTGATAAATTACACACAGCCCTCTGGTGGCATGGTGTTGCAGCTTTGCTTCTTTGTCTAAGAGAGAAAAAAAATCTTTCATTGTTTTTGTTTTCCACTTTTTTCCCCCTCATTTCTGTTCTCCACATGTCTCCCTGGGCGGCCACTTTGCAAATAGTTACAGCTGAACATGTTGAGATATTCAGGGACCCTGTGCTTCAAAGGACTAGGGGTTAATTGAACAATTGTAGCACATCTGTTTCCCATCATGCATTGTTATCTGAGGGGTTCATTAGAGGGATGTTGTACAGACAACCTGCCCATTGCGTCTTGACTAGCTTTTTGCCCTGCAAGTGTCTGAGGATGCATATCAATGTGTGAATATGGGGGGAGAGGCACCACATAAGACACTGCCATTCATTTGTATTCATTTATTGTATGCTGCCGTCTCACTCCACAGTGTATTAATTCCCAGCATAAAAGCATATCATATTCAAGTGTGTTTAAGCCTTTAAGCTTTGATATAAACCACATGGCTGATGCTAATACTGGGAGGAGGCCACACTGTACTGATTAAAGTCATGTGATTAGATACAGTGAAAGGAATTTAACATGTACAGACAGGTGTAAATTGCTGTAGGTAGTGGTTCATACATATTCAGCCAATTACTTTTCATGTGCAGCTCTACATTGGCAGACGGATTAATACATGTATATCTTGATTTCATCCAAATAAGGGACATGTATACGGTGAATGAACCAACAGCTTCACATTCACTGTAACCTGTCACCTAAATAGGTGATGAGAATGCATATGGACAGGTGTAAGCACATTTTGCACTTTTTTTTTTTTTATGTATTTCCATCGTAATGTAGGAAATAATCTAAAACCCTGTTGCAAATTTGCATGTCATGTATCTGATGCCTGATGAAGTCATATCGAGTCTGGATAGCTTCAACAATAAGAGTTCAATTCTTACTTCCTGTTTGAAAAATAAGTTTTACAGTTTTATCAAGTACAAACATTTGCATTAGTGAAATGCGTGTTTGAATTCAACCCCAGCAGCAGATGTGTCCATTACCACATTTCAACAATAAAAAGCTCCTCTCTGTGTTGTGAGAGCATCAAATGAAACACCATAGAGATACATGTCACTCCTCAGTAACTAATATCTCCTCCTTCAGATAGCCATGGGCTCAGTACTACAGGTGATGTGCATGACTGAGCATGCATGCATCATGTAATAGGTTCTTTCAATAACTACCAGGTTTTGTTCTATCACTACAAAGGATCATTGTGTGCATAGTGCTCAATGCACCGTGAGTGGTGGATGTGAGTAATAGATTGGTAGTACCTACAGGCGAAACTGGATTCAAACAACTAAATGCATGGCTGCCAACCTTCTCTTCTTCACACCGACAGAGCTGCAGCATTAAAGCAATTCCTGAGAGCTTCACATTGAATAAGGAAGATACATGCTAAAGCCATAGCTGTTGAACATGGATCACTTTTAGAAAGCAAAGCAGAATTCTGTGTTGTTGCCCATTCAGCTTATATAGCTGCCACTACTTAAAGCCTTTCAGGTTATTGAAGCTACTGATATCTGCAAGCCATATAAGAATAACTGCTGCTTCCATTAAAAGTGTGCTTCTTTGGATTATAACAATAGCTGCTGTATGGACATATTGGTGGCTAAAATAAGAAAGCCACAAACTTTATATTCCATTATGCCTTATTATGAAACTTAATTCCTCTGAAGTCAAGAAAAAATGTTTTTGTTTGGGAACATTAAATTCAACTCCATTTCAAACAAGGCCTGGTACAACAATAACAAACAACTCAAAGAAATCAATTTCTGCAAAATACCGCAAGAAAAAGGAAGAAATTATAGTTATCCACTGAACATGCCTGTCCTATTCTTTTCAGGGTCCTGGAGCATAACTGAATGGATGTGAAAACATAGTAACTATAATAGAAAATAGGCCTTAGGCTAAATAAGTGTGTGTATCCTTCCTCCAATCAAATGTCTTGAACTCTGAGTGGATCTTTATAAAAAGGAACATGCGTTTGAAGCATTACAACATGAGCAGCTCTGCGGTGCAGACAAGGATCATTTGATATGTAAAATGAAAATGCTAAAATGTTCGGATTTGAGTGAGATCATGCATATGCATTGTGATCTGTATTGAAGTTTAATCAGCTTACATAATGATTCATATTAATTAAACAACAAACTTGTTTGTGGTGGAAATTGTGATGCATGACCAAAACTGTGGGATCAAGGAGAAGAAAGGGTTTGACTTTGTGTAGTGATTTATGAACACAGTGGGTAATCAATGTGATTAATCATTAGTTTTAGTGGGGAATTGGACTCCACATTCAAACATGCCCAAAGGATTTGATTGAACAGACTAATTGTCTGTAAGAGGAATTAATTAACTTCACATTCACTGGGGACTGGATCACACACACAACATGGGGGATTTGGTCTGCTTCAGTAAGATGACACTGGTTACGAGGCCTTGGAGAAGCGCACTCTTTGAAGCTGCACTTTCACAAAAGGAACGGACGGAATCAATTCTGTTCAATTTGCTTTGAAGGGGAAATAGCTTCCTCATCTCACAGAGTCCATCAGCTCAGTAGGAGACAAAGACTTGTCCCTGTTTACTCTTTGTTGTGAAACCAAAAGCCAGCTATTTGCATTTTTAAACAGGCTTAACAATGTCGGATTACCTGGTTTTTTGTTTTCTTTTTTGTTTGTGCATGTAGAGACTAAATGAAAAGGAATCCACAAAAACCCATCATCCAACTTCACACTGTGATTACTGGCGCTGATGATTCCCCCTGACCATGTCAAGACTGTGCATTTCCTCCAGATGCATTCATAGTATACATTCTCAGGGTTTCATTTCACTTCTCAGTCTTGGAGTCCCTGTGACCTTTACTTTCCAGTTTTTCAAGATGTCATAATGAGGAGGGGGCCCAGTGGAGGCACTTGTCTGCGCCTTGATTTCATGGGTCATGGTTTCTGGGGTTGGCTCACCTTGGACCAGGAGTGGACTCCAAATGAGATTTTATGTCTTCCTATCCTTCCACTGCCTGCACTCAGTTGGCTTGCATGCATGAAATGAGTGAATAAGAAACTGGATTACCTGTCTGAATCTTCATGGCTGGTGGCAGGACTGTGTGATGTCAGTGGTTATCCTGCGGACGGAAGCGTGACGTGGGACCGCTGCGTGCTGATACTGGCACGTACTTTCCACTGGATTTTGCTGGCAGCCTCTCCTTCGTGCTGAGAAAAAAGGACCTGAGGTGAGAATGTGGTTTTAATTGAAGCAGTTACTTATTTTTACAAAAGGACAAGAGAGACGGTGGCTCAGATAGAGAGTAAAATATTAGGTAGCAAAACTTAAATAACATGCGAGTGTAAGCAGAGGGTTCGTGCACGGCATTTGTGCTCATTACATTAATGAACCAGAGCCAAACCCAGAAGAAAATTAACACTTGCTCTTCTATAGCGAGACAATATTAATATTGTGCTGTTTGTTTGATTCTCATGTGTTTCTCTTAACAGCTAATCTAACATCCAACAGCTGTAACAGGAGTCACACTTGAGACTGAAGTGAGACACAATGTAACTGCTCAAAGCTTGTTCTAATACAAGCCGATTCCCCGATGTAAACTGGTCCCATGATCCCATTGGCTAATTGTCATTCAGTCAGGGGCTGTCAATCATCCAGTTACTGGATGGGCTGGGCTAATGATAGTGTCATGGCACGGCTAATTAGTAAGCCAGGCTTCAGGTGAGGACATGGATAAACAACAGCTGAAAAAATGCCCCAGTGGCAGTGTTGTGGGCCAGTCTGGGCCATAAATACCAGGGCAGATCCACTTCTCCCCTGTACAGACACTTTGATTGATACAGATACAACCTTTTTGGGTCAAATGTTTCAGGTAGCCCTCCACAATAAGATGCTGAACTTTGGGCTGCTCTGGTGGGTGAGTGGTTAGAGAGCACATCCCATATGGGCTCTGGCTCTTGTGCAAGAGATCACTAGTTCCACTTTCGACCGGGTCAATGATTTACCTTGTGTCTGTTCCACCTTTCTCTCTCCCTGTCTCCTGTCATACCTCTACTGTCCTATCTAATAAAAGAAAAATGCCTAAAATAAACTACATCAAAGATGCTGACCCATTCCTCTATAGAGGTGAGTCGGTGTTGGTGGCCTCCTTACTCACACACCTCAGTTCACAAATTTCCCACTGGACTGAAGTCACAGCTTTATGATGGCCACTTCAACACTCAGACTTTACTGATCTCAAGCCACACTGCCACAACTTTGGAAGTGTGCTTGGAGTCATTGTCAGTTTGGAAGACCGATTTGTCAGAGTTTTATTTGCCTGGCTGATGTTTTGAGATGTTGCTTCATATTTTTCCTTCCTTGCGAAGTGTACCTCAATAAAAAAAATGCCCTTACAGCTGAGCAAGAATAATATATAGCATGAAATCTGTGGAGTGGTTAAAAAGTGAAAGGTTTAATAACTTTAAACAGAGTTCATGAAAACTTTTATCTTCGACTGTACAGGAGGGGCAGAGATTAAAACATGAAGCCTGAACAAGAATTCAGTGAGCACTTAGAGGAAGCTCTTTGTTTTCTCTGTCTGAGCTTAGTGTGAAATGGATGAGTTTGTAAAACTAAAGGCTGGGATGTCAATAGATTAAGGTCATAGAGGGAGAGAGAGAGATCTGTGATGTCCAAACAGAGACACAAAAGTTGAGAATTATTTCAGAGCTTGATGAGATCTCATTTGAAATTTAAGGAAGATAGATTTCTTTTTCTCTGTGGAGAGAAAACTGAGAGGAAGTTACAGAATCATTTTGGTTTCTCACATCTCATACTTGTCTGTGAGAAATACATGAAACATTTGGGATATCTTTCTTTTTAGTCTAGAAATTGACTAAATTTTCTCATCTAATAGAAAAACATTAGAGTATTAATATTAATTAGCCCATAGAATGAGCTAATATGGAGTCCCAACATGTCCAGTATCATATAAGAGAATAACTTTTTTAGAATTAACAAATCACATGGGCACTGTACCAAAAGTATCTGGTGAAATAAGAATAAATTGCATTATTGGATCAGCAGTTATTCATATATAATTCACATTTCAACATTTTTTATTCATTTCATATTTTCATGATCCCATATGCTAAACTCCTGCCACTGCATTAAACTCAAAGGTTTGGTGATAATGAGTAATTATTCACTGTGTTGTGTGTGACTTTTAATCAATGTAATAGGTTTCAAGTGACTCATGCACTTCAGCTTAATACTGCTCATGTAGTGAACTGAATTACTATCATAGCATTTTCCCATCATTCCTCACACCAGATGGCTTTCATTACTACAGGTGACAACTCCCTCATAATCAACTACTTGACAATCTTAATATCAGAGTGCATGGGTCTGTGTCTCAGAGCACTTATGAGTCACACCATGGTGCTAAATGTGTTAAATGACCGACCCCTTCACCTCTGATATTTCCATATGCAATAGTAGTGTAAAAATTCAGTGCATCCTCCAAACAGTAGCAATCACTATGAAATGTGACAGGTAAAGTTTTAACTGAACCCACTTTGCTGATTTAAAACAAAGTTTTCTCTTCACCTGGTGAACAGAACATGTGTGAAAAGTCTGACAACTTCACCAGAAGTTGGGACCATTTTGTTAAAACATTTTGTTCCTAATTTTATCATTATAATGCACTGTAACAGGTAGTGGTGTTGGACCCAATTGCAGCACAAAAGCAGAAAAGCAGAGAGCTGGGCAGGATTACCGATTGAGAGGGTGTGGCAGAGTTCAGGTGAGCAACAGGCCACAGGAAGCTATGGGCAGGGCTCAGGTAGGTAGGCACTTAGGTAGCAGGTCGGAGTTTGTGGGGAACCTGTGGGGGCAGGCAGGGCTCGGGGTCGAGGATGGAACAGTCGGCAACAGCTGAGCAGGCAGCGGGGCAGAGAAACCAAAAGGAGCCAGCAGACAGATGGTTGTGGACAGACGTTGGGCCAGAAGATGAGTTCAGGCCAGGAGCACTCACAGAGATGAGGCGATTCCCCCAGCGGGTGACACTGGGCTCTCCTCACAAAACTGAAGAAGGGGAACACCAAACAGCCACAGGAAGAAAAGAACCAGGAGGCCTGTTGTCTTTAGCAGGGCAGTGACAGGGAGAGGTGGTCAGAGACAAGCTGAGTCAACACCAGGAAGTCAGTCCATGAAACTGTCCTGCATGGTCTGGCAGTGGTGCTAAAATGATCTGGGTATGAGACAGGGGACTGATGCTGCTAATAAGCTGGTTTGATTGGTGATGTGGCGCAGCTGAGAGCAGCAGGTGGAGGGGGCGTGGCAGGGTGGAGACTGGAGGTGGGGCTAGTTGAATTTCCATAGTCATTGTCCAGTTGTCTGCTGCTTTCCATTCACCACAGAGGTCAGACGTTGGAGCTGGGAATGACATCACACCAGTTACATTTTTGTCTCTTTTTTATATTCTTGCCCACATATACACTGTAGTAATTTGTCCACAGATTGGACAGTGATGTGACTGACTCTCTCAGACACAAATAAAGAACTTCTAACTAGATATGCAAAGGTTTCTGGTTTCTGCCTTCAGGAGGCAGTGGTCGGGTCGGCCCACTGGACAAAATGATTTACAGCACTCGAGCACCTGACGAAGCTATAAATTAGCATTGAATTTCATCACTATATTCTCATCATGGCTGATACTGTGACAGGATTCACAAAGAGAAACCTACTGCTTTTTTTGTGACAGGATCCACAAAGACAAACCTACTGCTTTTTTTCCACAGGGGTCGCCAAACTCAACACAAAATGAAAGTTCTTTGTAGTTGCTTTAATATGCAACAGTTGGTGGTTACATATTAAACTGAGCAACTGTCTTTGTTTACATCTAATCCATTAAGGATTTCAAATTTTTCACTTTTTTTGTTCCATACGGCAGCAGAAGGCCCAGTAGGTGGAGCCAAGGGTTGCTCTTCTCCTGGAAAGAAATGAGCTCATAGGTCGTCTGTGCAGAAGGTTATTATGACCCATAGTTAGGTTTCGTTGTTCGTCAGCATGTAGTAGTAGCTAATAGTAAAGAGATAAGAGTTTGTGCTGTTGGTATCATCTACAACCTTCAAACAAAGTTAAACATGTTAGTACTGTAACCATGACAACAAAGAGGAAATACTTATTTTTAACCCGAATGTCAATCTCTTTCCAAACCAAACCATGATGTGACCTGCTCGGCTCTTCAGCTGCCCTGCAGTTAACTGCTGATAGCCGTACAATAAATGAGTGAATGAATGTAATCTCTCAGTTCATCCACCAGACCACTGTGGCTCCAACAGGGAACCAGGGGTGTATGTGGAGAGCTGCTCTCTGTGGCTCAGTTCAGCTTCAGCCTGCACTGATCTACTCTCCTAATTACAATAATAACCCACAGCACTGTCATTTCACAAACCATAATTTGCTGCAACGGTTTGACAGGCCAGTGCCATCACACACACTTTCTCTCAAAATAAGATATTTGCACTCAGTGATGAATCCATGTGGTGTTTGGCTGACGAGGGTAATGGGAGAGATGAGCAATCAGGTTTGGTAATTAAACCGCGAGCCAACAGGACCGTCTCGATATTAACACAATAAAAGAAACATCATTACACAGAATTAGTATGAGTGCATATGGAACAATAAAAAAGCAGAGGGATCGTTCTGAGGCAACTGCTGTAGGTGGCACAGGATATACAGATACAGCTGTAACTCTGATATATATTCTGCTGAGAATAGGATACAATATAATCCTGTACAATACAATACACACAGACAAATAAGTGAGTATTACAATATAAAAGAAACTAGAAATACTCATTAGGAAGAGGCAGGAATTATTACTAGAGGATTGAAAGGCGCCATGAAGACAGTTGTGTAGCACGGATGCAGACTCCGTGTCCAAGTGCCAGAGACTAGAGAATAAAATCCCTCCAAATATACAGCTGAAGATGAAAACATTACACCTGAGGAGAGAAAAACCCACATACCTGTGTTGATTAGAGGCTTATGATTATTTTGTTTGTATTTGTTGATAATCCTCTCGTGGCCTGAACTTTGTTTCCAAGCAAAAATTTCATCATAGCACAACTTACTTAATGCACAAAATGCTTTCTAAAATGCAGGATTTAGATCATGGCATAGTGTCATCACCTGTTCTCTTTAAAATCTGGGTGAACCTTCACCTTGGTATGTTACAGTGATAATGGTGCAGTGTGTCACACTTAAAGGATACTGGTCCTTATGAAAGTGTGGTGGGACAAATTCAGTCTGTGTGATGAATGAGAAATATTGCATCTCACTCAGTTTGTGTGTAACACAGGAAGAGTTTATGCACATTGTGTGTCCACCAGTGCAGGTGCATATTGATAATGCAGCCCTCAAAATAACTGAAATACTGCACCACTGACTTAAGACCAGGTTGTTAGTGGTCAGTCATTCAATCGATCGATTTCCACTGCACCAACACTGTGGTTGTGTTTCACTTTGTCATTAAAGGCTTTCAATAACAGATCCCAACTGCCAACTTAGTTCAGCGTAATCATCAAGCATCAGATTCTGCTGATACTTTCACTCTTTGTGTTGCATTTCTTGTCTGTTGTCACTGTCCCTCTGTCTGACACCTTTTTGGTTGTCTTTCAGCTTCCAAATTTGCTTTCACTTTTTTTTTATCACCATCAATGCCTGACCCCTAAATGTACTTACTGTCACCAGTACACAAGTTACAAACATGCAGGAGGTAACTTTTAAAATACTGTAAGAGCCAGTGAAAAACCTGGAGGATCTCAGATTATTTAATACAAGAAATGTATGTAACCCTGATTGCTGTCACATCATGTCCAATCTGCCCATACAAAACAGGATCACCCTGTATTAAGAAAAACATATTTTCATATATCACATATTTTCATGTCCTTTCCACTGTGTCCTTTAAGTGATGTGAATAATGTAAAGTTAAGCAAAACCTAACAACTCATAGTCTCATCCTTACAGCAGAACCCTCAGCAGCTGAAGGGGGACTAGCCAATAGATTGGTTTTCATGTTTGCATCCCCAATAACTTCAGTAATCTCATTTACACATAAAAGCCAGCCACAAAAGCTTAAAGAAATCAGGACAGCTGTTTTGCATTTATGTATTTTATGCCTGAGAATAAAATGTTAAAATGTCATCAGCTTAGAACAAAGTACAATATGCTAACTAACCTTGCTTTTAGTATTCCCAAGAGAAATGTGTATGTCCTTTCTAAACTGTGGAAGCACTACAGGAACTATTTTCTCAGCTGTTGAAGTCCAGTGTTCAGTCTTCATGAGCATAATCTGAGGTCCCAGCTCATTGTAGTCTTTCTTCAAACTAACCTGGGGATGTCTGCAAATGAAACCATTCTTTTGCTTCCCTGACTACAGATAATAATGTGACCACAATGAGAGAAGTGTTTAGATCGTTCATGATTGCTCTATTCAAGCAGCGACGTGCACAGAAGACAAAGTGAGCTGAGGAGGCAATAAAGTTGCTTACAGTGGTATGCTGACTAACAAGATGAAAAAAAGATCAGTGCGCTCCATCTCATCTTTCATTGTGACAATTAGAAGGTGGTGTGTAAGGCTCTGCAGGCAGCAGCTGCTCTCTACCACTTTACATAAGTGAAGCCTGGTCAGGTTCAGGAGCCGCTCGGGGACTCACCAGGACATGAATGAGTGCTCTCCGGAGGCACAGTGGGGTCTCTCTTCCATGATAGACCGAGGTGAGCCAAGCGGTGACCTGTAGATCAATTTCTCAGCATTCACAGGGGCAGAGCCAAAACAGCGGAGGCTCATCATCCCCATCCATCCTTAGATTAATAATCTATAAGAAGTCCATCCTTTTACATAGATTACATCTGGCTCAGAGGGACTCCGTGAAGAAATCAACACTCCAGAGTGCGTGTGTGTGCATTAGAGTGTGTGCAGCAATTACGGCCTATTTTGTTACTTAGAAAAGTCAACACATTTTTGAGCTGCAGCTATGTTGCGGTATTTCTGCTTCTATTGTTCAAGAATAATGATGTAAAAAGTCTGGAAACTCACCTTCAGAGAAGCAACAGCAAAGATTTCAATAAAAAACTCCATATTATTGGAAGGCCAGCTGTCGTGCTTTATGTCACACATAAGGAAAACATAAATACCATTATTAAATGAAACAAACCGGTGCTTTATATATGTGGGACTGGGCTGGTGGTAAACTACCTCTAAAATTCCGCAGCTTCACTTATCTCCAGGAACAAAAGCACAATTTGATGCAATCGGCAGAAAAATAACTCTCCTCATTTCTCTTCTTTAAGATAAAAATGGAAATTGTGTTTTTTTGTTCTCAAAATCGCTCCCATCTAACTGCACAGTGTCAAGGATAACATCTGCTCTATGTTGGAAAGCTTCTTTGAATATAAGATTTGAGGGGACTCTTTGAAATTACTCAGCTTTTATGGTACTAGTGCAGAGGCTGTTTAGAATATGCTGATATAATATATGATATAATCATCATCATCATCATCATCACTCCTGCTGAACCTTTTTCCTGATAGGACAGTAGAGACTGTCAGGAAACGCAGGGACAGAGAGCAGGAGGACGACATGCACCAGAGAGTCCGGCCAGCGAGGTGTTCACGGCTCAGCGTGTCTGCGCCCTCTTGGTATGCACCCTAATCACTTCACTATCAGGTCGCACAATTCACAGGCCGGTGGATGTGGATGGGCAGCAGGTGCTGGGTAATAAGGTAAATTGGACACCTGTGTCAATGTTCATGGACACAGGTTTGGACATAAACAGGAAGACAAGAGAAAATCAGCTGAAGGAAAGAAGTGAGGTTTTATTTGAAACTATGAAGTGCATTTTCACTAACAGACAACAATCCTTGAAAAACTGGGACAGGTACCAACTAGCTTCACTCCACTCTGATATTAAGTAACAAATAATAGAAATATGTGAAATTCAACTTAAGATAAAACAAATGACATAAAGAGGAGATGTGGTGTGGAACCTTATTTCTTTTCAGTGTTCATTTTGAGAGATCAGAACAACTGTCTGTTGATGGCTCCCTGCAAAAATAGACAGTGAAAAGACCTGTTTGTGAAGGACTTGCAGGACATGGACCCAAATGCAGGCTCAGGTGAAGGCTGGGATGGTGGAGTAACAAAGAATATGTATTTACTTACATTAACACAGGAATTCATTGGGGATCAGAAAGAGGAACACGCAGGGACACCTGGAGCGACACTCAGGTTAAATACACAGGGAAACAAGACACAGGTGAGACACATGAGGTAATCACAGAAAGACAAGACACGGCAACTTCAAAATAAAACAGGAACTGAACAGGGAATGAGAAACATAAACCTTTTTTTTATGATTAGACTGCACAACAGCACAACACAGAATGTATCAATCTACACATAAAAAGACAAAACAGCAACACCAAACAAAGGTGGGGGGGGTTACGATTCTACATCTATTCACATCACAGGCTGGACCAATTAATACCTACAGTGACAACTCAAGAGACCTTCACCAGTAGCTCAAAAGTGTCTTGAATGTAGTCCATGGTCCCACACTTCCACTTTCAGGAGTTTATAGGGTTATAGCCGATTCCTCCATTGTGAGCAAGAAAACCATGACACTGTTGATGTTATATACATCAAACCGACACCTCAGAGTCCAGACTGAATCAGAATATGCTATGAAATATAAATATTATTCATTTTCGCAGCTGTATGTTAGAACAGTGGCACTTTAGAGACCTTTTCTGTCAGAAATAAAACCGAGGTTAATCTATAGTTAAAAGAAATCCGAACACTGGCGTAGCCTGCTGATGCTGTGTAGAAAATCAAAGCTGGTTATAACAGTGACAGAGCACACATGCAGCTGGTGTGAACACAAACACACACAGGTCCTATTCATTACATGCACATTACATGCACTGATTATATACTTACAGTAGTAGCTAATGTCCATCCCAACAATTAGCAGACCATCACCAAAACCATCACTGTGTTTAACTGGAATGATACAGTATCATGAGAGGATGGAAACACAGCCAGAGACTGAGTGACGCTGCAGAACGTGCTGCAGCAGCTGAGTTCTGCCTTGTTTAACACTGAGGTGTGTATGAGCTGTACACTGTCGGGTGGATGCACTGCCCTCGTCCACATCATGTTAACATGCAGAGGAGAACTCCTTTGAACCGCTCATCCAAAAAACACAGCTCTTCCTCGGGTGCTCGGTAAGACACCCATGAAGTGCAGGGGTGAGCGGTTGGTGAGTCATTTGAAACCAAGACAGACAGTGGTTCCTCCATTTATTATTAGATTCTTATTGAACCACAACATTGAGGATTGTCTTAGTGGAAACTGTGATTAGATGGAGGAAGCCTGAACATTTACTGAACACAGTGGGCTTCCTCAAAATACACCATCTGCTCACACATGGCCACACTCAGAGCTCTGACTCAGGTTGTTTTAGAGCAGAAATATCAAAATCCATATCTCACTCATTAATTGGACAATTAGAACGCAGAGTAGAAAACGACTCTGTCAATAGTCATTTTTTTTTTAGTCATTGTCAGATGTTTTTGACCTCTGACCTGCTGCTGTTAAACAGCCCAACACGTTACCAGCTCATCACATTGAAGATAAGAGAATGTTTTTTCAAAGCTTATACATTTTTGATGAAGTTTCCTTTAAAGTTAAATTTCTGTCACCCTTAGAGACGTCAAGCATTTGATCAGAAGCGCTGAATAATTAAGTACCTTTCATGGAGATCCTAAAGATTAATCCAACCTGATCAAACCTGGTCAAAACACAAGTGCAGCTA
The DNA here is from genome assembly GCA_900303245.1 of Selene dorsalis. NCBI lineage: Eukaryota > Metazoa > Chordata > Actinopteri > Carangiformes > Carangidae > Selene > Selene dorsalis. The sequence continues at coordinate 17,242 of OMNW01034536.1, read as the reverse complement.
ATTCTATTTTCACCATTACACAAACACGTTGTTTGATCAAATAACAGATAAGAATTAATGTCAGGAAGCAGAACAGTGGTTGCATTCTCATTTATATTAAGCTGTGATTCACTTTTGGTATTTTCACATTACCAACACTCATATACTCAACAGGTGAATTATTTAAGGAGGATGAAACTGTGCACTGAAGATGGTGGAGGTCATTCTGGACGGCTCAGATCTTCCACTTCATGACACCTTGATGGACCAGGAAAGCAGTGGTGGTGGACGGCTCCTCTCTGCTGCAGAACGGAGAAACATAGAAGATCCTTTGTACCTTTAGCCAACAGGCTTGATTCTTCTGCAAATGGTGATGAGCTGACAGACAAATGAATTTCCCTTTGGGAATTAATAAAGTAATTCGTATTGTATTGTAAATATTTCTTCATAATTCAGGCCCAACATTTTCATTATATTTCATTGTTTAAGCTTCAGTAATATCTACACGTTTTCTTCTCACTGTATTCAGTTCAGGAGATTCCTGTACTTGGGCAGAGGCCATGCATTATTTAAACACTGTGATATAGCAGCTTCATTACTTTTATTACCAGTAATAAATACTGACTTTTTCTAGTCCAGGGTCTTCTCTGCTGAAGTTAAGTTAGTTTTTATTCCAGTGTTGACAAAGACTAGGAAGGTACACCATCTTGAACATTTTGTACTGACACATATAAAAATCCCTTTAAACCTAAATCTAAATCTCAAATCTATCTAAATCCAGTTACATGACTCCGTGGCTGCTTTAGGGCATCACCTCTGATGTTTTATCACAGCAGCAGCAGCCTCACCAGGTTGAGATTAGGATTAGGGTCAGAGGTTTAGGGTCTAAGAAGATGAAAAGTGAATTATAGCCTGAGAAAAACACTGGCCAGTGGATGTGAACACTGATATCCCATAATACAGAGAGTAGTTTGAAGTTTGATCTTGCTTCTTCAATGGAACAATTCATAATTTTGTGTTCACTGGCAAAATCAGACAAGTGAATCTATCTTTGGAAAAATTGTTATTATCCTTCAGAACTATGGAGGCTTTGTTTCATGTCCATGAAGATAAGCAAGCTCAAAGTCCATTGAAATGTTAATAAGCATTGATCATAAACATGTGGCTATTTTTTTTACTCCTTTCTTCAGTCTTTCTTGAGATTGTCCAGTACATGTACAGGTTGTTCTGTTGTCTGTGTCTCCCGTGTCATTATGGTTTTAATTCATGTTTTCAATAGTATCCAAGTGAAAGCACAGCCTCCCACCTGCTGGCCACTACCGCTGCATTATTAATTAAAGTAGAGTCGTACCAAACCACTGAGGAGAACTCATGCAGGGAGTGAGAAGCTGCTGCATGCAGAACATTCAGAAACGTGGCGTTCGAAGAGTTGAAGGTAAAATTTTATCCTTATAGCTTTTTCTGTTTGTTCTTTGAGACTGAGCTTTTCATTGTGAGGAGCTCTTTTTCCTTTATTTAATTTCCTTTCACCCAGGTCTTATGAAATCCTGTGAAATAGCCAAGTAATTGTAGCATGTAATGAAGATGAAGGTCAGCAGTCCTCAAAACTGTTAAATCAAATCGTGTAGAAATATTAATACTTATAATTCTGCTAATATTTAATGTAGAGGGAGCCTGGTGGGGTGGCTTTCAACTGTTCAGATTATCCACTGGATATACCTTGAGCTCCCAGGCCTCTGGTGGAGGATCTGAGCTTGAAAGAGAAACACAAAGAAGACCG
>OMNW01034536.1:2511-15463 GCA_900303245.1 Selene dorsalis | reverse complement strand
AAGACCGCCTGCGGGGAGGGATGGGAGGGTTTTATATAATGCATATATAATATATAATTCTATATGCATATATAATTCTATAAATATTTTTATAAACTGCATTAAATTATAAATAAAATTCCTTTTCACTGAGAGACGTCATCTCTCACTGCTCTCACTGACAGACCAGAGTCGCAGTGATTGGCTAGCTTAGCAGTAGCGTCACTTGATCAGTGCCGTAAAGGCTGGTAAAGCTGTGCCTGTTCACATGGAATCACTCCATCAAGATTTCATTATTCTCATTCATTTAGAGGTTATACATCCAGGTCTGGAGTGAATGGTGCCTGAGTCTGGATCCAGACTGCAGTCTGCCATCAGAGACTTCTGCACTACCATATGTGTTCATTATTAATGTTGTATTACTTCTTTATTGTGTTTTAATTATTAACAGTTAATGAAGCCATTAGTTAAAACCTCTTAATTCTTTATAAGTACACCTGAGTATAAGGCGGTGGCCTATCAGGGAGTGTTGGTCTAAAAGAGAACAGACTCTGCTTACATGCATGTCTTCTTCAGATATCTCTTGAATGTATCAACTGGGCTTGCTTCAATGGAACAGATTTTTAAATTAGCAGTAATTAGGTTTTCAGATGAGATGCTTAATTTAGCAAGCCGTAGCAGTTTTCAAGATGCGTGTGGTACACACTGCTGCAGAGTGGAGGGAAGGGAACCAGAGCCGCAGCATGTGGATGTCTTTTTTCTGCTTTGTTTGTATGGAACCAACATACTCCAACTCCAGATGCATTAAATGTTACATCTGTTTGTACACAAAGTGATATCTGTTTTCTCTCAGACATTTCCTGTGATCTGAGTTAGTGGTTTTCTTCAGTTTGATGTGTTATTTTTATTCAGTTTCAGAGGTGAAGTGTGAAAACTTTCACTTTTCTCTATCCGTCTGTGACAGGTCCAAATCCCTGGAGACACCTCCGTAATTGCTGATCTGTGAAGCTGGTTATTGAAGACTATTCCACAGAGTGGGTCTCAGTATCCGCTGTAAGAGCAAAGGATGAGTGCAGGCGTGTTACAGTAATGTTTGAAATGCATTCACAAGGGTTATTAGGTGCAGATTTTGCTGTCAGGACACGTCTCAAACAGGAAGAGGCATCAACTCATTTATGTCTCATATTAACACTGTCTGCTTGGAAATTGGAAAGAAAATTGAAAGCTCGTCATGACATACTCATCCCTGTCGTATCAATCCTGCAGCCATGCTGTCATTTTCTTTAGGAAAAAAAAAAAAAAAAGCTTGATCAGCCCAGTAAAAACATTCATCATTCAGTTGACATTTGTCTCCAGCCCAGTGACAGAGCAGCCTCTCTCAGCTGTGGTCACCAGCATGGGTGCCACCTCGCTCCCACAGATCTTCCATTATTTATTCAAGGTAGCCTGTTGCGAGCGGTGGATGTGCTGGCAGGGCTATCTCTCACCAGGGCAGGCTGATGAATAGACCTTATCCAGTGCTCCATCAGACGCCAGGTGAGCTCCCACCACAGCCCGTGCCTCTGCGCTTTTCTGCGGGAGACCCCCTTAGTGCACGCTATCCATCATCATTACCTTCTGCATGAGGACCTATAGGAACCGTAGTTCATATAAACTGCATAGTCAACAATTTTAGCTTTTTGATTAAAATGGTTTTGTGACAGACTGAAAATATAATCTAAAGTCATGCAACTCTTTTATATTTAACTCTACAGAAATGTGGCTGTATGCCTTTTGATGCCATGAAGTGTTATCATCTTCATCAACATCTTGGAATTCATGAGATGAGTGATGCAGTTCCATGGGTATTTACCTGAAGGTACAGATAGATACACATAGTAAGGTAGATTTTTTATTGTTGTTATGTTTTAATTTTCTAATTGCATGATTCAGAAATAATTTACTATTAATTTATTTGCTACAAGTAATCAGAAAAAAATATGATGGTGTAACAGCAGATACAGTATCTATAGTAATATCTGGACTGTTAAAATTGAAAAACAAACTCACATTGTTTGCTCATTTTCCAGCACTACTGATGGATAGTCACCCTCAATAACCTAATGGGCCAGTAACCATGGCAACAAATGGTGTTAAGTCCAGTCCAGCCTGTTCATCACTTTAAAGCGTCCCCACGAAGCATCTGTTGTTTGTCATTGTGTGTCACATGTGTAAGTCTCAACCTTCAAATGTCAAGCAAGTCTCAAGTCAGTGCTCGGATGAAGCAACACACAAGTGAAGTTATATGAAATTCTGATCAGCAGTGACATGCACTAAAATGACCAGACCAGCTCCTAAGGCGAAGAACAGAGAAGTTCACATTACAACGTACTACGGACGTGAGGCGTTGATCTCCTCTCAGTATGTTATTGCATCTATATATCGCTCCATAGAAAATAGTATTGTCGTAATATCATAATGTGATATGATGAGAAATAGTGTGCCTGACAGGGTTTCACTGAGACTATAAACATTTTCAGTTTTTACCACAACACACATCGATTGGTATGAGTCGGACTTTATGACTGAAATCATGTTACAAGGCTGGTGTTATGGCCAAACATCAATGGTTCCCTGCAAAGATAAATGGCTGTTCATCAGCTGAGACTAAGACTAAACGCTGCACTGTACGTCCACATATTGAGCAATGAGTCACCGAGCAGCCCAGACACCCTGCTGGCCTTTCCTATTCTCCTCAAGGCCACATGATGTGTCAGTGCTTTGCTCCCTGATGGCGTCTGTGGTGAGCTACAGTCGGCTGCACTTACTGCAACCACTTATATCTGCTTTGCTCCATTGCTAGGCAGAGTTTACAAGCCCTGTAAACAGGTGCAGCTGCAGTTTAAGCCACCATGGTCGATGAATTCTGGCTCAGGTGAATTCTTTAACATAAAAAATGCAGCTGCAAGGAAATGATGGAGGTACCCAAGACTGGATCCATAAATTAAACAGCCAGCTCAGATTATATATAAGCCATATGTTCCTTTTGGCCTCTAGAATATAGTATGGCTTTAGGTTTTGAGACAATGCCCTGCACATACTGATTTCTTGTGTACCAACTTTTTTTCTTTTTTTTTTTAAAGCATTGAGAAAACCATGACCAGAATGCTTTATAAATCTTTTATTGAGTCAATTTTATGTTTTTCATGCTCTGTTGATTTCACTGCACAGAAATGTTCTGATATCATTGACCAGGCCAGTGAGATAATAAGGGCCAAGCAGGTACTATGTGTCTGGCAGAGCTGTGTGACAGGCTGTGTGTAAGGCTCACAATATTTTGCACTGTTACCATCTATCCATGAAGCAGTGGTCCCCATTTTCTCTCCAGCATTCACGTCCAGCCCACTCCAGATGAGCTTCATGGATATAAACACGTGGAATCGAGTGGAATAAACTGAATCCTGTCAGCCGTCAAATTACTTAATAACAATTAACTTTGATTGTTGGGTCGGGTGCATGTGGCTGCACTTAATAATGCCACCAAAATACTATAAAATAGAAGGGCACTCTATTCATTTAGCTGTGCTCCTTTCAGAGGTAGCATTTGAGAGCTTTACTTTAATGGAGCTATTTGAAAGTTTGGCTTTTGCTACATAGTCAGTGTTGGATATAACAGCTGTTTAGTTCCATTGTGAGGTCGAACCTAAAGCAGTCTCCTGTGATGGAGCAACAGCAATGAATACAGCTAAGAATATCTGGGCAGTCTGTTCTTCCTCCAAGCTGAGGTCCTCTACCAGAGGCCTGGGAGCCTGAGGGTCCTGCACAGCCCTAGGACGGCACTTCTCTGGACAGAGATCTTGGATGTTGCTCTTGGAATCACTCTCCCAGTTTGGGGGTCACAGCCCCAAGCTTTCCAGTTACCACGGGGACCACTGTATTCTCAACATCCTTTCAAGTTCTTCATACAGCCCTCAGTATTTCTCCAGCTTCTCCTGCTGCTTCTTCCTGGTGTAGCGGTCACTTGGGATTAGTACATCTAACACTACAGCCTTCCTCTCCTGTTTGTCCATCACTACATTGTCTGCTTGGTTAGCCACCACCATAACCAGCAATCATGGGTGTGTCCCATTTTGACATTGACTTCCAGACCATACTCAGCACAGATTGTTCCTGTATCTTTTGTCAGTCACCTGATCATGGTGTTGCATGTGTACTCTCTGTCTCAGGGGCGTCTGCTCCTGGGGTCCTGCCTGGTGTGGTAGACCTCAGCCTCTCTCAGTTTTGTTTCAGAAGTGTTCCTGTGCTGCCATGATCACTGCCTGAGTGCTGTCTTTGAGTCCAGTCTTTTCCAGCCATGAAAGGATTTCTCAATATCAACCACTCCTTCCTTCTGCATGTGGTACATCCCGTGCAGGAGTGTATTCCCCCATGGCTGCATTTGTTACTCTTATTCCTAGGCCTTCTTTTCTCTCTCTCCACTTAATGTACAGCCTCAGGGTACAGGACTTGGAGTGAAAGCCTTCATGCATTGTAAGGAGCCTACTTGTCTTGATATCAGTGGTCTCTACCTCCTCCTTGGGCTAGCTTATGATGTTGATAGCCCAGATCTCTTTCCATTCATTTTCCATTGACTTTTAAGGACTTGCACTATCCTGTGTAGGTATTTGGCTGTGGCTTATTTCCTTGTGGCTTTTTAGTGTTTCCCATTTGCGTGCGCCGATGATGATACCTTTGCAGTTGGCTTGAAGGTTTGCCTTGAGAATTGTTTTCCACAGTCCCGTTCATTTTTTGACAAGGGACCTTAGAGTGGTTGTGGAGTTCAAAAAATTCCATGATCCATAAGTGAAGCCATGCTGCTCATCTTATCTGCTACAGTGCCTGGCAAAAGCTTCTGTGTTGTGCAGGGGCAGGCTATCAGCTGGTATTTGGGTGGGATCAGTCCTTACTGGGGATCCTTTGGTATCAGGACTGTCTGACCTTCTGTGAAACACTCAGGGGGGGTCTTATCCATCAGCAGCTGGTTCATTCACGCTGCCAGACATCCACGGATTGCTGCCTAACAGTGATGTCTAGCCTCCTCATGCGAAAACATTTATCTGTGACTCACCACACATGTGGTCTGTGGTGACTGACACGACTTATTGAGCTCAGTAAAGGTTGATGAAGTTGTATCCTAGGTATTGACAAACAGCTCTGGGTAGGTGGAGGATGACTGGGACTGACAAATTTTTGTGTTGCCTGAGACAATCAATTATGGTGATTCAGTGAGAACAGTTGACGGAGTGAAGACGAATTTATGTATTGGATTATTGAAGTCTCACAGTGAAACTGCCTGAAAGACATCTGACATACCTTGTGTATTTAAATCATCCCATTCTTGAAGGATCAGAAGAGCCACATTTTCATATACACTGCTTATATTTCATGCTCTACAGTATGCCTGGGCATCTTTGACCAGGGCAAAGCTTTCTCCAGTCTGAGTGAGATGAGTGGGTGCATAAACTTCACAGTGTACCCTAAAGGCAAATAACTTTGGCAAAGATGGTTCCAATAATGGAACATTATCAGACTCATCTCTATGGTCTACTATAATACTGTGAATATGAGTACACACAGACATAATGGGACTTTTGGAAAACCCCAAAATATTAATGTATGACAGATGTTTTCATCCTGTTATGATAAACAATGCTGTTAACACCAGCAGCCCCAATGACAGTACTTTATTTTCATGTATATGAATCGCTTTTTATGATGTAACAAATGTTTATTTGATTAACAGATACTATGTGGATACAAATATTTGGAAGAGAAGCACAAATCCACACTAATAAACTCATCAGCAGATTTATTGGCAAATGCCCTCAGTCCATTAGGAGCTCCTTATGAACGCTTAATTGTTTGAGTCAGTCTAAGGCATTTAAGCATGGGTGTCACTGTGGGAGAACGTGTGCATGTTCACATCTAGTGTGTGTGTGTGTGTGTGTGTGTGTGTGTGTGTGATGTCTACAAAGACAACCACATTAAAATTAAATTCAGTTTTCTCCTCTTGCTCCTTAAGGCAAGTGTTACCTCAGTAAAAAGAGGGTATATCCCTTCTGTCTTGCTGACACACACACACACACACACACACACACACACACACGCACACACACAAACACAGAGGTATCGCTCCTTTCTATCTGTCTCTGCCACATACACATAGAAAACTGTTATTGTAAGGACCTTGTAGTTACTCTGTAAGAGAAGCACTCCAGGGACCATCTCACAGATTTTGCATCAGCCTACTCGTTTAGTGGTAAAATAGAACAGCGTTGATGAATGCAGAGAAATCACTGAGCTTATGTGTCTGTCTGTGTGTGTGGGCGTGTGTGTGACTGAAGTGTGATTTATTTGTGCATTGGCCGGGTATTTGTTGCAGCACACCATGCATGACATTTAGATGTGGACCCTATAAGCTCTTTAATCATTCACTTTTGTTCTATTTATACTCTTGCATGCATTCTTTACACACTGAGTTAAATAACGAGATGCTGATGTTCGTGTGACTTGGTGGAAGCTCACAAACCAGCAGTCAGCAGGTAACAGACTGACAAGCCAAAAAGAACCAAACAAGAAAAACCACCCTGGTCTGCAACAGTGGGCAGCCAAGCTGAATCACTACTGCTGCTGCTATTTAAAGGTCCCATATTTCACACTTCTCCAGTGTTGTATTTTAAGTGTCAATCCACACTATGATATATTTGTGGTTTTAAGAATCAAAAACTATCTCTTTGTAGTTGTATCTCCTCTCAGTGAGCCAATCAGAAGACAGGAGGCTCTGAACCTCTTTTCCAACTGTGTGTAAGTGATGAATGTTAACCCTCAAACAAACCAGATCTTGCAGGTTGGATGGTCAGGCCAGGTGGGTGGGACCTGGGATATGACATGGTTACTGCATTTTTGTGACATCACAAAGTGACAGAGGTCCTGATGGCTGGTTTTGTTGCTCAGTTTCTAAATACAGTCTGCATGCATTTCTTTGTGGACAGCGGCTTTGATACTCACAGTATTAATGTAGAATCCAGAATTACTCTATAATCAAAGACATGAAACTCTCGCTTTATTTTAAATCATATTTTTAATATTACTATAGTGCTCTCCAACAGTGAGAAAATTTCCTTTAACCCAATAAAACCTAAGCTGTTGGGAAATTACATCCCGAAACATTAAGGCTTTTCTGGAAAGCCTTTTGTTCACCCACCTCTTCATTTTTCAGCCTCTGAAGCTGATAAAACACATGAAATCAAACCATTTGAGAGCTAAGACCCTGACTTTTTTCAAACCACTCAGAAATTATATACGGCTTGCAAAACATTCAATGGAACCCAGTAATTTACCATGAAGACTGGTGTGTTTTCTTTTCTTTTCTCTTCCTCAGACATTAAGAGATACAGTTTTTTAGTGACAGTGTTGCATCAGGTGAATCTTTAGCTGAGCTAGCAGTGATACTGGTTCTCCTCCTCCACTGACATCTTTCATCCTGAGCCTAGGCTAGCTGCTAAGCAGCTTAGCAACTTGAAGTCAGGTCGTGAACCTTTGAAGTTTCTTGTCTTTGTTGTTTATATGTAACTGCTGTAATCTGCTTCAATATTGCTCTCCTCGCTCAGGTTATCGTTGTCTGAATAATGACAGTAAAAACTGTTTTGATCTAAATCCACAGAAAAACAAAATACATTTCTCCTTCCAGGCACGAATTCCAACAAATCAGAAATTCAAATTCATTTGTATAGCGCCACTCCACAACATTATCTCTAAGCACTTGGCAGGGTCTGGTGGCAAGGTAAGGTAAAGACTTTGGGAGAGAATTCATACATCTCCCACAATGAACAGCAGTTCATCTACATTCACACAGTAATGATAGACCAGAGGCAGTTTTGGGCTCAGTATCTTGAAGGACACTTTGAGGGGCCTGGAGGAGCTGGGAGTCAAAGCCGACCTTCTAGATGGTGGTGGTCCTGTCTATGACCTATCATCTTAGTATCCCCTCAGGCCTACCATAAGGATTTTTGCCTTTTCCATTACTTTGTTTTCCTAATGAAGAAAGTTGTCAAATCAAAGTTATCAAATCAACAGTTTCAAAGAATTTTGACAAGAATCTCAGAGATAAACTACATATGAAATATAGTAACAAGAAAAATTCATTTGAATAATGATAATACTGATAAACAGCAGAGATACCTGGAGAATGAAGTGGAAGAGAGAGAGAGAGAGAGAGAGAGAGAAAGAGGAAGGGAGATAGAGAAAAAGAAGAAGAAATATTACTCAGTGCATCATGGGAGTGGATAAGGGATGGTTCAGGGCTCACCTGAACTCACCTGGGAGCTGGTTCCTATTCTACCTAAAATCTACGAAGCACAAGTGGAGCTGCGTCTGAGAGCAGAGTGTTCTGTTGGGATAAAAGGGAGCTATCCTTTCTTTAAGATATGATCTTGGTCATTAAAGGCTTTGTACATGTGGAGAAGGATTGTGAAGTCTATTATGGATAGTACAGAGAGCCAAAGCAGAGAATCTCACACAGGAGAGATATAATTTATTTTAATAGTCCCTGTCAGTACTCACACGGCAGCATTTTGAATCAGCAGGAGGCTTTTCACTGAATTATTGGAGCATACTGATAATAAAGAATTACAGTAGTCCAGTCTGGAGGTAACAAATGCACAGACTAGTTTTTCAGCATCCTTTTGACTCCACAGGTAGAAAAAGGCTGTTCTATTGACTCATGTTGTATGTGAGGTAAAGGTCATGTGCTGGTCAAAAATCACCACAAAGATTGTGAGAACTGATGGTAATGACATAAGATGTGCTTAGCTTGTAACTTCAAGGGAGCTGTAGCTGTGGTAAGACGGTAACCAGTTGTTTAACATTTAGTCATCCTATTTGCAGTCAAAGATAATGTCATTGTGTTGTATTGTAAATGGGATTGTATTATTTAAAAAAAGGAAGAAAACAGTCTTTGGGAAAACATCAGAGGGTCCCATCCCATTTGATTAACAGCAGATGGCAGAATGCTGGTGTTCTGCTGTAGGGACTGAGCGTAAAAAGAAAACAAACATCCACTGTAGTAATGAGCAAACGGTGTGTTGTTACCAGTGTCTATTTGCAGGTGTGTTGTCACACTGTTTAATGTGCAGCAACTAAGAAGGTAATAGCTATCTAGTCTGCAAACTGGGGTTTGCGGTGCAGGTTCCCATGGTGAAAATTTGGTTGTTGTTCAACAAGCGGAGATGCAGGATGAGGTGTGTGTTCATGTTTGTGAAAGAGAGCCCGTGTGGCTTGTTTAGAGTCTGTCTGCGTGGCAGCTGCTGTCAGGCTCAGTGTGATTACCTGCTGCTGCTCCTGTGATACAAAGCTGATCTTACTGTTCTATGTGAGGTTTGTTAGGCTGTATTGGGATGTATACAGTATCAGTCAGAGCCCACACACAGAGAAGATGACTAAAAACGACTGCAAGTGTAAAAATACCTGTACACAGCCAGTTTACTTTATTGGGAGTGAACCACAAACTGTCATGTGGTCGGTGCAGACAGCATGTAACAGTTCAAGTTTATGTAGTACCTCGATGGCCTATATTTAGCTATTTTTCTGTGCACCCTAGACTGCCAGAAGCAGCCTACTGTACCCTCAGCTGTCTGCATCATTTGGATCATCAGGTTGCCATGGTTGTCAGCAGATTACTGAGACACAGAGAAACAACAGCCTCCCACTGGAGCTGTGTCTCACCTGACTGGTGTTGAGTATTTGTATTTATATGTATTTATTTATCTATCAGGGACGGTGCATATTAATCAACATTTACTAAAATATGAGTCAAAACTGGTCCATTTTTCATCTGCAGTGTCCTGATAAAATGTTCAAATACCCCCACACATTAATTATAGATAATATAATACAGTAGATACTATCAGCATTTTTAAAGAAAATTACTAATCTTGAAAACCTGCATTAAAAATGGGGCACCATTCTCCTAAACGGCAATAACCCTCTCTCATTTCGCTCATTTCCTCAATAAAAGAATAGGGGAGTCTGTGTTTTAAAGATTTAAAGGACCTCCACAATGGAAATACTTTGTTGCCTTGAATGATGTACCAGCTGAATATGGTCTACCTGGATCACCATCATTTTTTTCTACCTGACCTGCAGTTCATATCTGTGGGCATCACATCTGATAAATGATCTACAAACTTTACAAATGTATTTGTGAAGCTCACAGGACAGTATCAGTAGAAGGTGCATGGTGTAGAGATGTATGTAAAAAATAATAATCCACTCAATGCCCCTCACAAAGTAGGAAGGGTGACACAGCAGCTCCGCACTGTAGCCATGGCAGCCTCACTTTGTGGTCAGCTTGGAGGTGTGGTTGCCCGCTGAGCTCTGCTGGCTGCATAGCCATGTGAGGAGCCAAGGAGCTTTCATACGTGTGTGCTCAATGTGTAACTTCATTGTAAGTTGGAGTATAGGTGAAAAGAGGGGAGAAATGAAAGATGTCTCCTCACTGATGAAATGATATTGATCACCACTGTCACCTAAATGGAGTCCAACTTAAACTAACAAGATGAGCTGATGAGAAAACATTACATTCTTTAATACATGCTGTCAGAATGTAGGAACTAATAACATTTCAGCATATCCATATGGTCACAGTTATAACTACTGTGCACTTAGCTCCATTCATAAAAATTACTCATTAAACCTCAGTTGAGCTTCCACCAGACTTTGGGAAAAAATGTCTGGCTCTTTAAGTAACTCAATCCTCATCTGTCTTCACATGTGACTTGTTTTTCTGTGGTCCAGTGAGCTCCATCACTGTTTATGGACCAAGACTCACCCATAGAGTCAGAAAAGGGAAAGGAGAAAGGAGCAGTTAAACTTAGCATTACACATTTGATGTTGGATCATAACCCAAAATACTGCTGACTGCAGGTTGAACTAAATGAGCTGAACTCATCCTGCCAGTTCTTATCTGTAAAGTCTGCTTTACATGATGTCGTTGATTCAGCCTGATCTAATCTGAACAACCTCACACATTCACTTTTTAACACAATCACGTAACGCAAGGGGATGTATTCAGTCTGATTTCATCAACTCACACAGATTAGATGTATTTTTGACGTTAAATGGAGCTTACAGTGTTTGTGAAAACACACGCACACATGCCACAAGACTCATCCAGAGGTTCTTATCACAGTCAAGCAGTCTGTTGATATCACAAACTACAACACAAACATACTGTATCATTATCATCATCTTTTATAGTGTCTTCAACATTTTTTGAGTCCAAATCACAAGACATCTGAGCTCAGTCAGAAAACGGATTGTGTCTCATTTGAAATCACTGTAGATTGCTTCCACCAGGGTCCAAACAAAGAGTCCACAGAGTCATTTTGCTCAAATATAAAATAATTGAAAGGAAAGAAAGAAAATTACTTTTTATCACCTCTAGGCCACCACATTAACGGCCTAGTAAGGTCAACAGGTTGCTATAGCTTGGTATGCTATTTAGAATAGCTTTAATTTGATATCCTCCGGCACTTTTCAAGAAATTATAAAAGTAGCCACCACCTTTTGTCATCATTTTTCCACTGAACGTCAAGCTGGCTGTACTTTAGTTCTGTAGCTTTGTCCACTGAGATTTATTTAGACAGTGTCTTTGTTGAGTAACTGACCATCAATAACCTTATTTTGAGTTTTTTGTCACAAGCTGTGATAATTTCTTTTGTTAGCAATGTGTAGCCTTCTGAAAGCTTTGATAACCTCAGCATGAAGTCTATCAATCTGTTGAGCAGCTCTCCCAGCTGCTCGGAAACTGCAGAGAAGCAGAGGAGTGCTTCCAATACAATGAGGGTAAGACCCACTGAGCAGAGAGAGCAGAAGAGAGGGAGGGAAGACATTGGTAATGAAGTTTTATAACTGCTCTAATCAACTCTACATATCAAACAGTGGGAGTTAGACATAAAGACCTGCCTCAAATTGAAGTCTGTTATGTTTTAGAGTTGAAGTAAATAAAGACTAAACTGTTGTCAGTTCCTGGTGGAGGCTGTTCTCTGAGAGAGAGAAGAAAAATATTATACTCTGACTTTGACTTGCTGTATGTCATCCTCTCTCACTCGAACCTTCTGTTTCTTTCTCAGGCAAAGAGTGTTTGGGGATTTTATCAGAAGATGTCATAGTTATAATATAAGAATTTGACCATAAGTGGTATAGACATGCACTACTCACAAAAAGTTAAGGATATTCCACTTTCAGGTGAAATTTATGGAAAATGTAAAAAGTTCATGGCACAGTGATATTATATCATAAAAGTAAGGTATTTAAGTAGAAGTATAGAAAGGTAATTTCTTTATCTCAGACAGCTAACAACAGTGGTGGTATACCACAGCAAAAAATGTCAATGTGTCAGTAAGTTGTCATGTGACCAAAGGACGTCCACCTCTCTGTCTCCTCCAGTCTCTCTGTGTCTCTGTTCAACCTGCTGATGACTCTCTGTGACACTCTAAGCTCAGTGGACTCGTCCCTCTGACAACATCCTGTTGATGGACTGTTAGGTGGTGGGGTCTTGGTCTCATGATGAAGAGGACTGTTTCAATACAAACTGTCACTGAAGCAGAACATTTAGTGATGGATTCATGGATCAGACTTTTTGTGATGTTTGTGGTTCATCACCTTGTTAGAGAGCAGTATGTCATGTTCTACTGAAACACTCAACAGTTGGACATGTGAATTCAAAAGTTTAGAGAAGGTCAAATGAAGTTCACTTGTAAAGGTTAGAGTGCATTTTAGGTGCATTCTGAAATTTTATCTGAAAGCTGAATATCTCTGACTTGTTGTGAGTAGTGTGTATACATGGCTTGAGTAGGTAGTGTAAAATCAGACACATTTTTACAGGAAACACATCAGAGCTTTGTCTCTCTGGTTTAAGTCACTCACAGTGTCTTAGTGTAGGGGAAGACTGCAG
>OMNW01034535.1:50254-85627 GCA_900303245.1 Selene dorsalis | reverse complement strand
TGGTCCCCTCAAAAAGTTGTCTGACCCTACATGTATATTGAAACAAGCCCAGAGACAAACACTCATACGCACAGAGGCCTCGGTGTGTGGGTAGGTGCTAGGATGGTGTGTTTTTTCTGTCACCCACCCCCCAGTAGATAGCTGACGTTGATTGACAGGAACAGTGCTGCAATGACAATTTTTTTTTTTTTTTAGTGAAACAAGACAGTGAAAACACAGAAGATCAAGAAGCAGATATTCACTAACTTTGTGCTTTCACAGAAATGATCCATCAGATAAGGTGGCTGAAAATCAAGAGTATTTTACCTGTTGCTTCTGTGTGCAGCTTGGAGCCGTCAGTGCTGGTCACTTTACATGAGATAAATGTTTTTCTGCCTTCTTTTGTATCCAGAGAAGATTCAATCAACACTGTGCTTCCCAGTGGGATGGGGCTTGAGACAAAACAATTGTTTGTTAGAGCAAACCGACCATAAATGCATCACTATTAAATGTAGCATCACTATTATTTTATTTTCATTGGTCATTATCTTGATATCTGATTAAAAAGAGCACTTCATAGTCTTTGAATGTTCAACCCAAATGGCCCATAGCAAATGTCTAATGATTCATGGCTGATCACACAGTGAATCAGAGCATTTGAGCTGACAATGTGAGGCAAACAGTTACTAGTACAAAGATCACTGTGCTGAATATTTCCTTTGCACATTAATTAATCTATGTGACTTCATTCTGTGCCAATGTTAACTATTCAAACTCTATTAAACATTAATACAGAAATATATACATTTACTCTCTTGGGCTGCATAAATGAAAATCTATTTTATTTTCTTTAATTATGTTGTATATTCATAGATACATTTCAACAACAGATCATTGTCCATTGCTGCATACTGATAAAAAAGTATTCTATTCTTCTTGTACCTGCGGTAGTTGATGTTGAGATTGGCAGTCATAACAGGTCCAGAGAGGAAAGTAGCATGAGTTCCTGTCACAGTATCAATCATAGTGGCTATTGCCCCCCCATGGACATGCCTGGAAACACACACACACACACACAACTGTCTTTTAGACCTCTCATCTAAAGCTTAAAAGTGAAGTTTTGAGAGTTTTGAAGCTTTAAATGCATTTTTTTCTTGTATTTTGCGTATTGTTAAACTGACAGTATTGGAGGACTAACATGTGAAAATGTATATTCTACTGTACTATTTGTGGATTGTTTTCAGGATGCAGTACAGTGGAAGTGAACGCAAAAACACCCATACACAACAAAACCTGTTTGCTCACCCTGGGGGGCCCTCCAGTAGGTGTCCAGCCTGGAAAAGGCACACACTCCTCTGCTCCTCTTTGTTAACAAACACAACATACTCAAATGCTGCTCCTGTTTCTCTGATGTTGCGAGTAAAAAGACGAGCTTTTGACTGAATGAGCTTACTCAGATACACTCCACCTGATGGAAAAATACACACAATACAAGTGCAAGAACAGGTTATAGTGTACCAAAAAATATTTCTATTTTTAGAGATGTATTAGTGTGTAGTAGAAGCCCACTGCAAAAACAAATCAAAATCTGAGATTAACAAGTCAAACCAGTGTAACTCTCTTCTTACTAACAAAGTGGGAGACAATATAAGGATATAACAAGATAAAAATATTACTGGGTATACATAGTTTTCACATTATGTATTATTACTGACGTGTTTGCATCAGCGCCTATATGTCATGCCTATTCACAACTTTGTGGTTGTTAAAATAGATACACACACTCCAGTAAAGTTAAAATACAACACTCTCTAGACTGAAAAGCTTGATCCTTTGGACTATTGCCAGAAAGTCCCATCACTATGCTTTTCTCCATTTTATCCAGAAAACCAAATGAATAATAAATAAATCAATACAACAAAACAAGCAGGGCGACAGACAAACATCACAGTCAGAGTACATCTCTACCTGTAGCGTACTTGAGGGAGCGATTGTAGCTTGGCAGTCTCCGCCAGGGCCCCCGCCTTGTCTCTCCTCCCTCTGTCTCAGTCTCACACTGGCTGTTGTAATGTTCATACAATCGCATCATTTCTGAGCCCCACGATGAGTTAGGCAGGCTGAAGTCCCGGGGCTTGGAGGAAAGGAATGATGGCAATGTCTACGCAACAAAGAAATGCATAAGTATCAGACAGGACATGTCAGAGGATTGTGTAAAAACATTTAAAACATCAAACTTTTAGGCTTACATGACAAGAATTGCATTCTCAAAGGAACTCGGATTAATCACAATGAAAAAAAGCATTTGTTTTTACATTTTTAACTTGGGAAATAACTGACAGGAATAACTGTATATTCACTAATGACTACAGCTCTGAATGACTACTGCCTGACAGTGATGATGGGTTTACATCATCTTGGTCAAGCTATTCTCGTCTACGTCATTGCTGGACATTTCTACCTGTACTAGTCCACAGAAAAAGACAAGTCATATTAATACTGAACTGAAACACCCGGCGGGTCAGACAGAAGAGTAAATCCACTCAGTCCACACGGGTAAACCCCCATTCACAAAGATATGAGCAGTCATTTCAAGCACTTTCATCACAACAGTTCACTCTACCTACCACCATGGTCCTGAATGACACACAGGCAGACGGATAGCAACGTTGAGCCCTCGTGGCTTGGACTGAGAGGGAAGTGAGGCTCTGAAAACCTTTAAGTATCCTACCGAGACTGCTCGCCATCTTTAACCTATTTCAGACGATGAGGTATAATTTTGTAAGCTTGTACACACACACCCTTTCAGGACCGATAACCGGTTTGTGTAACTGTTACAGCTGCAGCAAACCGCTAGCGAAAGGGTTTGCTAGCTTAAGTTAGCCTGAACGGTAACAAATTATTACTGTCGCTGCATTAAACACTGAGAAGTGCTTTGTAATACACCGTTACCATGTTTAAAATCACGTCCCATTGTAACACACCCTGGTAGTTTTACCGGTGACTTTCATGTGTCATCAGACCTTTCTCTGTCAACTTCCGGCATGAGGAACTCCAGCTATTGCGTCATTTGGATCACATGCTTTACCCCTTGCATTTTCATTGGCTGTTTCCCTTAACAACTAGTCTCCCATCGGTTCCCATTGGCAACCAAAATTATTTTTGTGAAACTTCATCAACAACATGGTTTCTTCGATTTACAGCTATAACAGCAAACTTAGTAGAGAAATGTCTGTTCGTATCCTTGACGCGTGACCACCAATATCAGCTGAGTCTAGGTAACTGTCAGTCTAAATGATATATGCGCCAAATTTGAGAAATTTCCCTTAGCATAATGTATATTTACTTAAAAAAGAAAATCATTTTTCAGTCATCAAAGAAATCATTTTTATTTGTACAGATATATTGTAAGTGATTTTAGTTACTCTTGGGGAAAACAAATGTTCATAAAATGTGGCGTCTCACTATAGATAAATCAATGTTTGTTTTCTCCACATGAGATCATATCCATTTAAGAACTGATCACTCAGTGAACTTGTGCAAACACAAGCAGCTGACAATTTTAAAAAAATGACTCAAAAACTCTGATTCACTGATTATGAATGTGTAAAATAGAGCCACAAACGTAAGCTGAGTCCACTTCACTGGCCAACACTGAAGTTGATTCTACTTTTGCCCTCAAAACTGCATCTCTGCAACACAATTTTGTCATTTAAACAATGACACTAAAACTTAAGGTTTTTAGCTTGGCTGGTGGAGCAGGAAATGGGAATCAAGCTATTCTGGTACTTCAGACTGCAAATGAGATGGAAATTTGTGAGGTGACTGTCAGTTAGCCCTTTGATGGGCACTAGGTGGGGGTAGAGGAACAGGCCATTGAACTGTTTTGTTTCTATAACCTAATCAAATACCAGTTGACTCTATGACAGCTAGACAGACAGAAAAATAATGCATCATCCATTTATGCTTATTGAGTTTGCGTTTGATTTTAAGTATATCACTTATAGTCCTGCAGCACAAACAGACCAACACGAGAAAGCTTATCAGCCAAGTAAGATTTTATTGTGCAAATAATCAGGGGAAAAAAAATTGATTACTGTGGCTTTTCAATAAATATGTTTACAAATATGACATATTTATCTGCATATCAGTATGTATTCTGAGATTCTGAGTGACAACTGATCTTTTCTCACTTCCACAATGTGCCATGAAGCAGTTCCCA
The DNA here is from genome assembly GCA_900303245.1 of Selene dorsalis. NCBI lineage: Eukaryota > Metazoa > Chordata > Actinopteri > Carangiformes > Carangidae > Selene > Selene dorsalis. Next base: position 81,429 of record OMNW01034535.1, on the reverse strand, counting down.
TGAAGCATTAATTCATATTTCCACTGAATGTGTTATATTTGATAAACAAACGATGCCACACAAACGACCTTGTAGGTTAAATGGATTACCCTGTTTCTTTCTGGTTGCTGATAGTCACTCAGGTTTTGTAAGGGGTTTTTGTGAGCCAGGCCGGTTCATCTGCTACGCAGTCTAGCTGACCTGGTTCAATAAGTGGGGGCTATTTTGATAATGACCCTGTAACCAAGTTTGTGATGCCTGTATCACAAAAAGCCATACTTGAGCCAACCAACCAATGCAATCCCATAAAAAAGAAAATATAATAAAATATCACAACATATTTCTCCACTCCCTTTGTCTATCTGTCCTACGAGTAGCAGAACAGACAGTTTTTACGACCTCAAAATAGCACTAGATCTGTCTTCCTCTTAAGAAACAAGCACACCAGTCGTGATACAAAGTGTCTTCCATGGCACGCTTCTTTCCTAAAAAGTCAGTGTTGAATGTTTCTGAGCTGACTTTATTTTTGAGCTTCAGGCAGTCCACACAGCACGCTGTGGAGTTAAAAGAAAAAGAGTTTATTGAAAGAACAAAGTCCTGATGTGACAATTAAGGCTGCTTTCTGGCTTTACTTTTACAGCCATTCTAACACTGCTCAGTAATGGTGTGCAGCTCAAACTGTTGTTCTCAATGATGCAAGTAGTTGTTTCAAATCTTACCGTGCTTCCTTTTTCGTTGTATCTGCAAAGGTACAAATGGCTTTGTCTCTATCCAAAATTTCTTGTTTCAAGCTCTGAATAATTTTCTCTGTCTTCCCTTTAGCGTCTTCATGATCAGCTGAGGAAATAACAATGTACAGTAGAGAGAAACAAATATTACTCCATTGAGTGTACAAAATAAACAGATACGCCCACTGTTAACGTGCACAATTTAAGATAAGATTTAAATCAGCTAGGAAAGGCAACAACATGCAGATCAGGGAATCAGTGAAACTGGATAGTGTTGTTAAATCTAGTTCCACTGGTTTCTCATTATTTAATGTTTAAAGTAAAAACAAGACAGTCATCCAGACAATCCTGGAATATGTCAGTGTAGATGGTGAAAACTGACAGATCTCAGGCCTTTGAATGGTCAGTGTAAGGACACATTATGGTTTGTCCCCAAATCTTGCTCTTTCAGTTTGGATTGGTCAGCAAGAGTGTAGATACAGAAGTACACTTTTCAATACCAACCCAGAAATGAAGCAAAGGCGTCCTTACCTGTGAGTTTAGACATGGCCTCTTGCAGATTTTGCTTCTTTTTGTCAGCCTCCGTCTAACAAGGAAACAGATATTCATCAGCAGTTAAAGGCACATTCATGGAAGGAGGAGGGGGCAAGTGGAGAAAAAACATCAAACATTTGGACATAAGGGTAAAGTGAAGACCAAGCTGATCCTGCCACTCCACACAATGTAGTACATCCTGAAAAGTGATAGGCCTACCTAGTCTCCTGTGAATTATGTTATGATAGTAAATCATGCAGAAATGTGTGCAGAGGAAATAATAGGACGTCTGTTTGTGTGTGTGTGTCCCTTACCTTCTCCGAGTTGCAGGCCTGCAGAGTTTTATCATGCTCTTGAAGTGATTTCTCAGCGTCCACCTTATTCTTTTTCAGCTCCTCCAGCTTGATGTTCACAGACTGCAGTTCCGCCTTCAGCCCGTCCACTTTATCTCTTGCCTGGATCATGGCCTTCTCTTTTGTCTTGACACCCTCCGAGCTCTGCAACATGCGCGTTCTCAATTGGCGTAAGCTCCACTCCTGGCGCATAACTTGGCCAACCATGAAGACCATCACACCGACGCACAACACCAGTATAAATAGCGAGGCCTTCATCTTGGTCGAGGCAACGACAGATTGGGCCAGTAGATGGACAATGTTGCCGATCACTTGTCGTGCATTCCGCGTATCTTCTCCCCAGCTACCTTTCAACCGTGAGTCCTCCGGCCCCTTCCTTCCTTCCTTCCTTCCCTGTCACTGTGGTTATTGTTTGTAACCTGCTCTACCTGCTCTCCAAGCTGGGCGTGACAGTCCACAGTCTTCCTCCTGTGACTCTCTGTTGCAAGCACGCGAATATAAAATCACCTTGAATGTATTTGCATGTTAAGTTTTAAGGTCAGACATGATATGGATATGGATTAAAAAAGGAGTCTAGGATGTGAGATTGGTATAATACCAGAACATGTGAAACAGACTTACTTTACCATTGTTGAAACTACAGTAGCCTATTGACACTGTTTCATAAACTTCACAACATTAAAAAAAAAAAAGTCTTTCAAACACTTCTGCCTACATTATTTTCACGAGGAAACAGTAAGAGGGAATTAAAGGTCTTTTTACTGCACAACATTTATTTGACATCCAGGTAGGCTGCACGTTAAGATATTTTAATATAGCTAAACCTATTTATCATTTTACATCTGTGGTGCACTGATAGCCTGCAGATTAAACTGACCGTCAGTGTATAAAGCAGTTTGCTTCAAAATATCTGCATATAAACATCTGCTATAAAAAAAACACACACACGTTAATCATAGATCAGGATGAGCAGGGCATGGGTGGAACAGGTGCAACAGGGGCGACCGGTGTCTTGGTGTCTGCGGGAAAAGGGCGTGTTTGGTGACAAGGGGAAGGCTGCGCAGATCGAGCCCAACCGAGAATATTCAACCCGGAGGCGCAGGTGAGAGGATCCCTGTGTGTCTGATTGATTGCAAGAGAGGAGAGGGGTAACCAGGGATACGCTTTGTGTTCAGGCTGAGACTCTGAAATCCACATGGAAGTTAACCAAGCTTTGCTGTGACAGCTCGAAGGAAGAAGTAAAAGCCTCTCACCCATAAGGGAGAAAACACCTGATAGAAAGAAGAGCAGCTCCAGAGGGGAAAGACAATGAAAGTGGTAGTGTTACTGCCTCTGACAGTCCTCGTGACTGTGGCTTTGATCGGGTTCACGAAAATGCGGCAAAAGGAGCAGGATAAAGAGGTCGTGCGGGGCAGGTTTGAGGTCATCAAGCTGCGGGTGACCATGGACATGCTGGAGGAGTTTCAGAAGGAGGAGGCAGATATGACCAAAAAGTTGGATGAAGGCAAGAAGGAGCAGACGATTCTGGAGAACGCAGCGAAAGGTGCGCAGAGCAACGCGGATTCGAAGAAGCGTGAAGCAGACGAGTGTCAAAGAGGCCAGGTGAGGTCAGAGTGAAGGATGTGGGCGTGGATACTGGTCCCATGTGAAATTATTATTATATAAACACACAGTGTGACCATAAAGGAAAACAAAAGTGAATATAACAGGAAGGTCAACTCGAGGCCACTAAGGGAGAATGGGTTAAATAATGAGAACCAAATACAAAAAAATCTATTTTATCACAGCCTTTCACCACTCAGCCATTGATCTCTATTGGAATATTCTCTGTTAATGAAGTCTCTTCGTGTGGTACAAATGTTTTGACAATTTACAGACAAGCCCTAAAAACACATACACAACCTGTTTGACCTGGTTAGGGAATGAATGCACGTTATGAGCTTGTCTCACTCTGAGCAGGTGGAGCTGTCACACATGACCCTGTGGCTCTATCTCGTTTTAACAGTGAATCTGAAATTTGCATTTAAATTCCTATCATTTTTGCATGAGCAAACAATGCAGTGTTGAGCTAGTGTTTTTACAGTGTGGTTTTGTGGTTCCTTATCGCTCCTCCTCCCTGTGGGACACAGATCACAGGATTATATGAAAGAGATGAATGTTGTTGTTGAATGATGTTTATGTTGCTGAGATTTTCTTTTTTACTTGCAGAAAGCTTTTAAAGATGAACTGTCATCAGCAGAGGCAGCACTCAATAAACTAAAAGGTGAGTGATGTCCATAGGTCAGAGGTGAGACCTTTGGGTCTTCGAATGGATTTTGATGTAGCTGTCTTTCTCTTACTTTGGTTTTATTTGTAAAATTTTATAAAACACACATCACACTGGGACAACAGACTGCCTTTTTAACTGCATTTTAGATATTATGGATGTCATAGACCTATTTACAGCTTAACCAGGACAAGGCAGAAGCACTGATCATCGGTTCAAAGGCTCACGGGGAGAAACTCGCCTCTAAACCAAATACACTTGGCAAGAAATCTAGGAGTGGTATTTGACTCTGATTTTAATTTTAAGCCACATATGTGCTGTGTCACAAAAACAGTTTTTCATTATTTAAAAAAATATTTCCAAAGTGAGGCTGTTTCTCTCTCTGAGCAACACTGAGAGACTAATGCATGCTTTTATAAGCAGCAGGCTGGACTACTGTAATGCTCTCCTTTCTGGTCCAACCAAGAACACAATTTATCAGCTGCAACTGATTCAACATTCTGCAGCACGGGACCAGAAGGAGAATCATTACACTGGCTGCCTGTTAGTTTTCATATTAATTTTAAATTTAATTTTAATTACATTTGATTTGTTTGAAAGGTGTTATATAAATATAACTTGATTGATTGATTGATTGATGTTATACCCTAATACAGCTGACACTGATAAGGAGGCGGCCGCCTGGAAAACAGAAGTAGACACACTGAATCAGAAGCTAAACACACGGAGCCCAGTCTGTGATCATCTGAAAATAGGGTCTAATGCAGCAAGGTATGATTACTACTTAACTGGACTTGATATATCTGAAGTGTGCACTCAGAATTACAGTATGATTTCTACACATTCACTACAATCTCTATTGTTACACTCTCTCTTACAGCAAGTTGTGTAACACTGAGGAACCAAAAGCAGAGGCCCCTAAACAAGAGGAGGCAAAAGCAGAGGCCCCTAAACAAGAGGAGGCAAAAGCAGAGGCCCCTAAACAAGAGGAGGCAAAAGCAGAGGCCCCTAAACAAGAGGAGGCAAAACCAGAGGCCCCCAAGAAGAGATGAGGACAACCTGTGGTGTTCAGCACACATCATGTCTTACAGAAACAATGTTTTTTCATTATGCTGCAACCAGATTCCAGCATTTAGCTTTACTGGGTTGATAATACATGTGAGACAGTGGTGAAGTAGGACCATACTCCCTCACTGCAATGTGAATGAATACTGAATGTTGTGTGTACATGTATATTTCTGTGCGTGAATGCGTGTGTGTGCTGGTATGAAATAGTTTGTAATGTGGTGGCCAGGATAAAGAGTTCTTAAATATTTGTATAAATTAAAGACAAGAAAGTACTAGCCAAACGAGTGATGTGGTCTGGATGGAGCTGCAGCGTCCGACTGCAGATGAACTGCTCAGCTTCATGTTGTCCATTGCTCGATCAATCAGCAGCTACAGTGTCTGTCGTCTGTGCAGTTTGGATTCATGGCACAGCCAAAATAAACACAAAGCAATAAACAGGCTATTTAAAAAAAGGGGGGTCATATTTCCAGTGGAGGAAAAACTATGTAAAAGTTGAATAAAAGAATCTTTTCCAGTAAATTATGTTGTTATTAATGATCATTTACAGTAGTGATTACTTTTGATACTATTTCTGTCAAGTCCTTTTCATACCATCAGCAGTGGGAGAAGTAAATCCTTTGCTTAAGAACAAGTAGAAGTTCCACGACTTAGCCTTCACAGGGTCAGTAATTGTAAATGTTCAGAAATATGCTCAGCCAACACAACATGTCAAAATACCATAGTGTATTTTCAAGTTGATGTGCAAACAGCATTTTAATGTTGTAGATGGTCATAGTACAAAGACTGTTACCGTGGCTTCAGGAAGTATTGGGATCTGTTCAGTTTTTTCATTTTTTTTAAATTAGTAAAATGGATAAGGAGAATGATTGAGAGAGTGATCAGTTATCTTCCAGTATCGGTGGTCCAGGCTAAACCCCTTAATGCCTCAAGATCCTGGGTCTACTAACTATAACACCCTCAACATGGCATCACTACAAAATGCATCCCTCAAAATGAGTATGTAGTTGACTCAAGACCACTTTATGACTTTATGACTATATAAAGAAAGCGATTTATTGTAGGGCTGTTATTAGACTGGATTGTTTCTGACTGGGTGTAACTCAACTGGCAAGTGAGTGAAAGAATGTAACTAAGACAGAACCTTTAGAGGACACTGTATGAAGGTTAGTCAGTGTGTTTGCTGAGTATACACCTTCAGTATGGTTTTTAACACTCAGAGTGAAGGCTTGAAGACAATGGCAATGTTGTGAAATGCTTACCCACTGACCTGTATCCTGGTAATGATTAATGCCAACCGAGAGACAGAGAAATTTTTAACAAACTACATGACATCACTCCTCCCTTTCTCAGTGTCATTGATAGACAAGCCTATTATTTGGCTGTATGGAAATACATGGAAATACAAATAACACTGAATCAAGAACAGAGAGGAACAGACAGACAACGTCCTCCTCTGTTTCTTTTCATGTTCCTGCTCTTTTTATCTGCAATACATTTTGCTTTTTGGCCTTTGGTTTTCATAAAGTCTTTTTTCCCTGTTAGATAACTCCTCTACCTCCAATGCTGAAAACACAGTATAGGTATTGAATAATCACTGTTAACCTTGTCTGTTTCTTACTGACCCTGCCTCAGGGCTTGTGTGAGTGTGTTGTATGTGTGTATGACAGAGAGAGAGACAGAGGCAGAGAGAGAAAGAGGGAGAGGGACTGACCAATCACAAAACCCAAAGCCTTGGTCTGTCACTACACATAAACTTCACTCTGTTACCCCAGTGAAGCTCTGGCAGTGCAGTTTGTGTTCTGGTCGGGTACATAGCTTCATCATTTCTATTGTCTGAATATGAATTTTCAATACAGTGCTATGCCTGCACGGTTTTCACTGTGTAGTATCTTATCTTATCTTATCATATCCTAAACTTAATGACACCGCAGGTTAATGTTTACCTCTTTGTACATTTTGAAACACATTGTAATGTAATAATATCATCTCATCAGCTTTGTGTATATTTTAATAGAATGATTTTGATCAATTTAATTCTGTTTTTTTTCTTTCTTTTTTTTTTACATGTTGCCATTTCGCTGGTGGGGCTTTCCGGGGAAACACAGCAACAATAAATAATAGTAACTTTATTTATAAAGCACTTTTCAAGACAAGGTTAGAAAGTTTTTACAACAAAAACTGAAATGTTGTAAGACGGCTGACATTTTCCTAATGGCTGACATTATGTTACGTAATTACATCACCTCTGTCTACCTATATCTGTCTGTCTAAAACACCTGCGAGTCAGTGTGCTCTCAGAGGTTGCCATGGTGATTTCATGTGCTGACCACCCGTCTGTAAGGAGATATATTATCATCACATATATACATCCTCTGGATATATGAAGATATTTACGTCAAATACTTACAGTAAAATCTTTTCATTTATTTCTTTATTTTAATATTGATTACCACAGGGCTCTGCTCTGAGGCACTGACCAGTCCCATCCAGCTGCCCATGACAAAATTTGGAGCTGATTTCAGGAGTAAAGCAAAAGAGCCTCCTGTTTTTTTACCTCACAAGGGTTTCCTATATGTTTTCTCCAGAAAAACCAAAAACATATCAACGTGTTCTGGAAGGTCACGGTCTGCTTCTTGTTCTGATTGGAGCTATGGTTTTGTGACAATAAATGTGAAACATTTGTTGGGGCAGACTTCTTTTTTTAAGCTTTTTTGCCTGCTTGCCTCTGCCTGGGATCAGTCTATTGATGGTAACTTGAGGTCTCAGACACAGTTCAAATATTATATTTTTCATGACGTCATTATGCCCACTGTTATTTTTTTTTTAACCATTTTCTCATATTATGTAATCTCAACTTCCAGGAAATAGTCCATCAGTCCATTTTAATCAAGAGCACAAACTTTTTCTTCAGAAACAATAAGATTGCAATTTGACCACCTGCTGTATATTCCCTGGATTCAGAAAAATAGATGACTTGACTTTATTTGGATTTAGCTTTATAAATAATTCTGTTTTGTAAGCCACAATTTGACATGACAGTGCCCCAGTCTTAAGCATTCGTGCATCAGTAAGACATTACTAATGAATCTGCAAATTACAACTATAACTTTACTTGTATTCTGCTACATATGTTATATATATTCTACTTGAATGTTTGATCTTTTCTAATCTTTGAACCTTTAATATGCGGCAGAAAATTTGGTATATTGAATATCTATTGATTGTGTTTACATGACACTGAATGACTGTTTAAGAGTGTGCGCAGGATGTAAGGATAATACAGCATGTGGGGCCAGAGACACAATATCAGGAGGGCTTCCTTGGGAAAGTCAGGAAACCTGGTCCCCACTTTGTGATGTGGGAGAGTGCAGTGGAAAACTATGACAGATGATGAAGATATAGATACAAGTGTGTCTTCTCAGTGTGGAGTTCTTTTGCAAGTAAACTTCAGTTGAAGTCTCTAGACTGAAATAACAATATTGGTCATGCAAGACATCACGTTTTTTTTTTTTTTTTAACCATACATAGTTCTCTCCTCTTTTTTTTTATTATCATTTTTGCTTCATATTGTGTACTGCCATCTCTCACTTTGCCTCACGCGGCTCTCCATCTGTGAGAGATTAAACTACTCCCCCCAGGCTCACAATTAGGCAATCAGAGGGCTATCATTCCGCTCCAATAGGCTCACAAGGTCAGCGTCATACCAGGAGAGGATACAGAGACGGGGAGGGGGGGTCAGTCTGACTGATGTCATAAACGAGGGCTGTTGTCCACCAAATATAACATCTAATCTGCAGAGGTTTAAAACAATATGCGCAATTTACCTTTAAGCTAAAAATAGTACTTTGTGTCCCATTGATGACGTTGTTTGATGACTGTAAATGGAAACAGGACATAATAGCGATATTTCACAGTCAAGCACTGGAGGTCTCTGAATCCTAAATTCTCATTCACACATTGTAATTCTCATCAGCTCCAGCTATTATGCACCTGCCGATTAATCTTGATGATTAAAAACAAAAATCCCAACTCACCCAGAGGTGAAAGTGTTGCTCTCTTTATGGACCACCATGTCCAGCAGATGCTGTGCAGTTGGCACATGTTAGAGTCCCACACTGTCTCAGTGAAGACACAGATGGAGCCAGAGCATCATCACCAGTAACTCTGACAAGCAGAGGTCATCATGAAAGCCAGAGGTCACCTTGACTGTGGAGCCCATCACTCAAAGCCCTGCATTAAAAAATCTTCTCAAGCAAGCATATTGGCAGCAAAAATGTATTTCAAGAGTTAAAATCAAAGTACTCATTGAGCACTGTCATTGTTTGTAATATTACATTTGATGCATTGATGTGTAAGCAGCCTTTTATGTTGATTGAACAAAAGCTATTACTCTGAAGAACTTTGTAATTATACTTCAATACTAGAGTTCATACACCTGATTGCTGACAGGCAAAAAGCATCAGGTTTTTACAGGACTGCAATGAAAAATTAATCAGATGCTCTTCACCAGTTTTGTGAATGTAGGTTGCGTAGAAAAAAATGCAGCCCAGTGTTGATCAGTTTCTTCAAAGGTAGCCTCAAAGTTGCGGTCCTTATACTAATCTTTTACTTGGGAAAACCAAAGTTCAAGGACAGTTCTTGCCAAGTTTTATACTTTCAATAAGTTGGATGCACACTGGCAGGAATATTATCCAGACTTGCTTGTGCACAGTTGTGCTGCTCTCAATCATGACTGAAGCATTGTGCGGGAAAATTAATTGACTTTTGGCAAAGAACAGAAGTCATCATTATGTATTTTATCTGCCTGGTTTTGTTATGCTACTCTATGCTACCTCAGCCCCGTTTTTAATTTTCCTTTTCTTCTGATGGAAAATAGTCAGAATGCATCATTATTAGGTAACACAAATACCTCTTACCAAAACAATTTATTGCTATCATACATTAATTTTCAGGGATTATTATAGGAACAGGGTACGACAAGTGACCGTCATGTGTTCACATTTGTCCTCCCTAACGGCAATGACTCAAAGTTATTTGACTCTGCATCTGTGGTCATGTATGTGTATGTGTGTGTGTGTGTGTGTAAGAGTGAGAGAGGGCGAGAGAGCGGGAGCTCACAGCAGGATGAACATCACATCTATTGATCAGGCTAATGTGGGGAGGAAAGGCTGCAGGCCACAGCAATTGATCAATATACCTCTAATTACATGGGGCACTGAGTGTGTGTGTGTGTGTGTGTAGGTGGTCCCCCCAAACTCACAGGGTTGCATATATAAATGCTGTCCCGCTGAGGAGTTGCTCACACACTCGCACACATAGATCATAGCTTGTACACACTTTTAACAGTTAGTTGTGTATGACACACTCTCTTATCCCACTTTTTACTTTAGCTCTTGTGCTGACAGGACACTGGGACGAAGACAACTGGTAAGTATACTTGTATTTGTCTTTCCTTTGGATCTAAGTGTTTTGTGTTTTGTCATGTCTTCCCTTTACTGCCCTTTGTTTCCCATCATCCCCATGTTTACTGAGGCAAATTGAGCCACTGACAGATGATTTAAACTGCCAAGAGGACCTCTGGTTCTTAGAGTTACTGACTCCCTGTACCCCAAGGCCTTCCCTCTGTTGAATCACTGCTGTGGTTAACAGGTTGTGCAGGTCTTTCTTCATTACTCATTATCAGTACTGCATCTGCTTTATGGAGCTAAAATAGTTGGGCATGTGATGGTTCAGTATTTACTGGTCACTCCCTTTTTTAAAGTCAATGCCTTTTCTCTATTGTCCGTTTCAGGCTTTTCAACTCTGCTGAGGCTGAGACTGGCTGGAGGCTGTGTGATATGTTTGATATTCGGTTGTTCTTGTGCTTTATGATGTCAACTAAATATCAGACATATTCCTACAGAGTCTGGCACTGACTTCTGATCCTTTTGTTCCACCACTGCAAAAAAAAGGCCTCCATAGTCATAGATGTACAGGTAAATGGTTTTGAGCTGTAAACCTTGCAAATGATTATGATTATATTGTAAAATCATTTCTAATAGGAACTTGTGAAAACACAATGTTTGTGTAAACACTGTTGAATTCAAAGAAGGAATACATTAACAGAGATGTCTATTCATATGGACCCACAATGAGTTTACTTTTCAACAGGATCTATGCATCCTGGTCAATAAGAAAACAAGCATTAAAGTCGCCATACCGGCTTGTGACCTCAGAAACTACAAACCTGTTGCTCATTCTTCCTGAACAGGGGAACTCAGGCATATCATTCCCTCATTTTCATCCTCTATACAATCTTTTACAGTTCAGTTTAATTCACACAACAAACCTATTTTGCCTCTTTGAGAATGTACAAATAATGACCTTTTTATTGAATCCACAAATAAAGCCTGATGACATGTTAACATCTGCAGTGTCTCATTACTGTCTCCATGTTCTGGATTCATTACATACTTTTGAACTTTTTGCTAATGAAACTTCCTCCTTCCCAGTCACTGAATTCTTTAAAGGACATTTTTATTATGCAATAGTCCATTTTTAAATGAATCGTGATGAGTTTCATCCTGATGTGCACAGGCTTCTGGGAGCACTGGCTGTGGAAGACAAGTGGCATTGATGTGAGACATTATTTGTGTTGCAATAAAATTAGCTGCTGTGTAAGAGCACATTCTATGAAAATGCAGCCAACAACTGCAAACCACATGGTGAGATTTACTTAGTGATTTGAATACCAGGCTGCTGAAGGCTTGGCTCAAGATGTGTCATGATAGAAAGATGGACAAACAATAGCTGGCAACAGGACTGATCTGACAACTACAGGGAGACTAGTTAAACAGGATGGGGTGCACAGTTGTCCACTGAGTGTCTGTTAAGTCTGATAATGTAAACACATCTGAACAGGAACACAAAGGTGTGTATGCTGCAGCACTAGAGGACATCTGGGTGTGTGCGATGTGTGTGCAGTCAAATCTGAGGGCCAATTTAAGGACAGTCTTCAAACCTGTTTTTCAGAGATGGTAAGGTCTTAAGAAATATAATGTTCATAACTTGTTTCCATTGCTAAAATATTAAGTATGAGTTAACATGTGTTTACTGATGATTTTTTCATCAAATGAGTCCCAACACCATCTTCCAACACACGCACACACAAAAAACAACTCAAATTTAAACAAGATGCCACTAAATGTCATGTCTCCTCCCCTGAAGAAGAAAATAATATATATATAAATATATATATAAAAAACACCACACAGCATGTCAAAGAAACTTTTAATAGGCAATTAAACTGACTCATGTAAAACCACATTTAAAACATGCAAAAGATGGTTCATTAACAATATAACATGAAATTGAATTAAGCAACTGATGTGCATCAGTGAGTTTGACGATTAGTCATATGTAAGAGAAGAAACCTCCTCAACATCTCAATTATTTTTTTTGTCTCTCTGTGTCCTATAAACCATTATTTTTCTTTGAATGCCAAAGTAACATTGGTTTACGTGTATGTGGATGCTGAGCTGAGGTCAAAGGTTCATATTCGTATGCACACATCCTCCCCCTGTGCGTGACAATAAGCTTCTTGCTGGTTGTCCTGTAGATGGTGATAGTGGATTTAGTGGCAGGGTCAAATGGCACCCTCTGAGACAAATGTTATCTGAAAAGGTGCACACTGTATACTCAGGGGCCATTTCTGTGGAGCAGCACAAGAAGGGCATGACAGATGCTGTAATAGTAATGCTTTTGTGTGTGTGTTTGTGTGTTTGTATGTGTGTAGATATAAAATAGCAATTAATGAGAGGGAGGGGGTGGACAAATAGCAACAAAGACAGTAGAAATGAGTGCTACGATAAAGACGAGCCGGTGCAGTATAAATATCTGGAGCTCAAGGAGAAAGTGCATCAGTTGAAGAGTGGCACTGAAGAGGAGGCGCAGAGAGAGAGAGTGGAAAACAGAAAAGAACAAGAGGGTGAATGAAAAAAAGAGACGGAGAAAGAGAGGAGCTGAGAGAAAATACAACGACGGGGGGTTTTTATAAAACGTAGCGGAAACGTCACAGCAGGTAAAATACCACACAGCGTTTCTCACGCATAGATGTTATAGTTTCTATTTTAATCTGTACATTTATTCATTTTTCACAGAAATGGCAAACACAGCTGCAGCACTCTTGGCTTTACTCTTGCTCCTGAGTGGCAGCATGCCATGTTCTTCTGTGTACAACAGTGGGGAGTGCTTCTTCAACACCAAAGGTACAGTGTGTGTCTGCACATAATGTTATAAGAGTAATCAGTAAAGTTAACATTTACTCATGTAAATGCTATTTAAAACCATTTGTACTGTGTTTTTATGCGACATCACACTTGAATATTATACTTTATAATGAACTTTGTGTGTCTGGTGACTCTCCAGATTTTGATTTATCATCAAGAAGCTGATGATGAGTTTATGAATTAGAATACATAGTTGTGAGTAGATTGTTGAACAGTATAAAGAGTAGTTAAAATCAGCTCCACCATGACCATCATTTTTTTTCACCTTTTTTACCTTTTCTCATGAGATGATTGTGACAATGTGATTTATTCTTGATAGATAAAGTGTATGGCCTATCTTCTCAAAACTTTATCGATCAATCTCTTCCAAGCATATCACTGTGAAAATTAAACTACACTTAAACTTAATAATAGGAATAAACAGAGGAATGTGTCTGAAAACTGTTTTGTGAAACCCTTTGGGCTGCATTTTTTAATTAAAGGTGCCGTACAAATAAATCTAATAATAAACATAATCACTGTCATATATTTCAATGCTTTTGAATGCACTTTTATTGGTAATACTGTATATTTTACATTGTAGCATGTTTCTCACCATGCATGTCACATTAACTGATGTCTTTTTCTGTCAGGGAGCTGTGAGCACATGGGACAGGTTTATGGAATAGGAGACAGCTGGATTACCAGTGACTGTTACCAGTGTGTCTGCATGGAGCCTTTTGGAGTAGGATGCTGTGACCAGTGAGTTTGTTTTCCACCACTTCCAGATGCTCCAAAAACTACCCAACATGCTGAATGTGCTCTGATCTAACTGTAATCTTCCCTACAGCGGATCTAAACCTGTGGACTATCCAGACTGGTGTGAGATCATCCGCAAACCTGATGACTCTTGCACTAGTGTTGCAGTGATGAGAGCCAATCATAAATTACCTTGTCTCTGGGGACGAGGCCATCTCAGACCAGCTGCAGGCCAACCATGGAAATCTGACAATGATCCTTTATTTTGAGTCAATTAGTTAGTATGAAACAAGAAAGAAAAAGTAATATAGCAATTTGACATGTTTATTTGGAATTAAATCAATAAAGACCACAAGTTTTACTTTATTATGAAATCTGAGAATTTGTATGACTATACCATGCAGGATTTTACAACAAAAGCTGTGAATTACTGACCACAGATATTAGTTCTGTTTGTATGTATGATTTCATACTTTTAAACTGTGTTGTTGATGTTTGTCGTTGATGCGCTTGTTTGAATGATTATTTCTGGTTGATGTTTAATGATTCAGTAAAACCCCCTATGTTTCATTTGCGCTTTTTCATGTGTTACCTATTACACTACATGAACATTAAATGTTAATATATTTACCAGTAATTGTCCATAGTTTCTTCCCTGCTGTATGAGTTATGCATAGAGCAATATGATACAAAATATGAGAATTTCTACTGAGTTATCTATGTTTCATATTTAACTAAGTCTAGTTTTTATTTGTTTGTTTTTTGTCTTCATAATCAACACACTCCAGGGGATGTGTGATACACTAATGCCTGTTACAAGATTTTTTTCTCGAGTGCCAGGAAACGGAGATTTTTATAGCACTCCCATGGCTGTAGGTAATTTTTGTTGCGCAAATAAAATAGGTCCTCTGTGGGCAAAGTGCAATCTGGGATAGGTTCACTGACTACGTAAACAAGACTCTTGTCTTTGTATTGAATTTATTAATGTCAATAAAGATGTAAAAAAAAAAAAAAAGTAAACGAGAGTTTTGGAACGGCGGCTGCGTCGCAGTGTTTGTACGTCACTCTATGGCGCGCTGTGAATAGGACTTTATACATCCATGGAGTTGGATCGTTGATGGTTGGAAATGCACTGGTAGTTTTAAAATGCCGTCTCCCTCCTGACTTATATTAAGTTTAAATAAACAAAAAGGCAGCAGATAACAGTAAAATGTGGATACTGACACCCCTGCAGTCCGGAGGTAACTTTAACTGGTTGCTGACATTTAACCAGCGAGCTAACGCAGCTAGCTTCTTTAAGGTTTACTTCTTGATGGAGTTAGTTGTGTTAGTGTCTGCAGACCTTTGTGATTAATACAGCTAATTGTAAAAAAAGGAAAAAAAAAGGGCAGTGTGCTGTAAATGAATAAGTGGGGGTATTTGATTAGCAGTCACTGAAATGTTAGTTAAGATTGGATGTTTTGGGTGGATGTCTGAAGACAAAAGTCCCTCCCAGTTTCGTCACAGATAGCAGTTAGATATCGTACGTTTAGTTTATAGTGCTTGGCAAAAGTTTTTCTAACTTAAGGTTAAGTAAGGAAGGATTCTTTCAAAGAAAATACTATGAACAGTGAACTGCTTCAGAAGATTTGTAAACAGAGGACATCACAATGAAACGTTACCTGGGCAGTAACAAATCTCCCCTGTACTTTTACTCAGTGTTTCTCACGTTGGTTGTTTCAAGGCCTCTTAGAGAACTTGCTAGATTTCTTTAGGATTTAGGCTGTATATTCATGTAAACCAAGACTTAACAGTAATTGTCTTACTTCTCATTTAAGTAATTCACTTCACAATACCATCAGCAAGCCTATTGTTTTGATTCTGCACCGAATGGTCCATAGCATTCCCTCTCTGTCACCCATAGGTGAGACCCACTATCTGCTTGCCAGCAAAGACTATGTGGTCGGACGCAAGAACTGTGACATCCTTCTTTCTAATGACCAGTCCATCAGCAGGGCTCACGCTCACCTCACTGCTACTGACCAGGTAACAGAAACATGGCAAATGAGGGGATGATATGATCAGAAAGCTATATATAATTATGGCCTGATGGGAACTGCAGATGCTGCTGTGCAACTGAAAAAACTGAAATATTGTGGTTTTCCAAAGACACTTGCCACTTAACAATTGTACAACCAGTAACTCCAAATTTGCCGAAGACTGTATGTCTCTTTATTCAGAGCGTCAACACTGATGAAACAACCCTGTTGATCAAGTTATACACCTAAATTTACTCCTCAAGTAATAGAGTGACTGAAGGGGATGGATGATGTCATCATTTTAGTTGGATTTCAGTGGTGACACCTTTTAAACAATTTAATTTCAAACATCTATACATACTGCACAAAGCACTGCACTTTCTTGGCATAAAGACAGTTTTCCTATCAGTATAATTCAATCAAAAATCTAACATCACTAATAGCAACTCTAGGTGCTTGTAGGTAATTTAATATTTCCACTTCCTGTCTTTTTTCTCATGATAGAGGTTTTGATATGACTTACAGTGGTATATAATGAGATGCTAAAGAACAATCCCAATTAAGAGCTTGCACAAAGTGAAATCTGACACCAATTAGGATTTTTCTTAAAAACACTCACATGATCATTTGTTTGCGTATCTAAGTGTTACAGAACATACATTTTCTAAAGTAAAGTTTCTCATAATTGGTTTGTAGATTTATGATTGTTTTAATTGGACCATATTATCTTATAACCATGTTCCAAACAGGTAAATGATAGCTGGGGAAAATGTTAAGCTGTGTTATGGCAGAAGGTGGTGCTGTTGCACTGGTCTTACAGGTGAAAATAGAAAGCTGTAGTTAATAACTGTGGTCACTTACAAGTGTAGGATTTTTAATATGGCATGATTTAAAAACGTTGCAGGCTTTATGAAGTAATGCTCATTCAAAATAGATATGATCATATAAATATAAGTAGTAGAGAAGAACTGCATGTTGTTCCTCTGCACTGTAGGCAAGTGCAATCTTAAAATCCAGAAGTAAAGTTTAAAACCAGTTGCATTTCATGTATTTCATTTAATATTAAAACAATCACCAGTCATGTTTATTGTTATACTTTCTTCTTCTTTTTTTTTGATGAAAATCAATTTTGACTCTCTGCTTGATAAATAAATAATACATTCCACTGTGCCATAAGAGCATCTACAATTGATTTTGTATCTGTTAATACAGAAAAAAAGAATTTACATTGCGTTTTGTTTCACCACTGCTGTCCTGTCCATTTGTTGATACACTTGAGTTTTAATTGATTTTTCTGAGCTTGTGATACATTTCCATCTTGGGCATAATTTAAAAGTGAAGTGTTTCTCGTCAGCACATGAATAATTGAACAGAAAGATGTAGGATGGTTTGTTTGTTGAATGAGCAATTAAATGGGTTTTTCATGCGTTTTAGACCCTGACTTTGAAAGACACCTCCAAGTACGGCACGTCAGTCAACGGCCAGCGTGTGACAGAGAACACATCAGTGAACTTGAAGTCAGGGGACAAAGTAACATTTGGAGCATTTGAAAGTAAATTCAGGTATGACACAGAAATGAGACCTGGTCTGATTTTGTTTTTGAAATCAGTGCATGGTGCCACCACTTCATTCTTATTTATAACATGCATTTAACACACATTCATTCTGAAAACATTGCATTTTGTTCATTTCTCACTGTGTCTTTATTGCATCAGTGTGGACCATCAGAATCCAGTGGTGTGTTCGTCATGTTTGGACAATGATGGCAAGGCATCACTCTCTGAAGCCCTGCTGGCTCTGGGTGGAAAGCTGGTCAAAACATGGACTCAGGACTGCACCCACCTGGTTATGCCTACAGTTAAAGTCACCATCAAGGTGAAAGGAACCAGGCTTAATATCCTCACTGGCACATATGATGTGTCTGTCCCTGAATTTGTGCTGACTTGCTTGTGTCTTGTCCTAATTAGACTATTTCCGCTCTGCTGTGCTGCCGTCCCCTCGTGAAGCCAGACTTCTTCTTAGAGCTCAGCAGCGCCGTGCAGCAAAAATTGCTTCCTCCTAAACCCGAGAGGTACGAAACAATCCTTACACATGTACTATACACACTGAACCAAGCAGTGTTTCATCTGTGCTGTTCACTTTTTTTTAAGTTTCATCCCCGAGATCGATGAGCCCAGTTTGAGTAAAGAGGACGTCAACCTTAAAGTGGTCACAGTTCGCAAAGAGCTTTTCAGTGAAAAGACCTTCATATTCCTCAATGCCAAGCAGGTTTGTCTGCTTCTTCCTTCATGATAAACTAAAATTGCTTACAAATAACCAGACATAACATATCAGGATTTCTGGTGATCAGTCTGAATTTCTTTGTACTTATCCTCATCCGTTAAAGACAATGGAAGTCATAAGAGTCACAGAAGGGAGCACTTGTTATTGACTGGATGAATGCCCATGTCCCTGCTTGTTTTCCAGTCATTAAAAGAAATGATGGAAAGTCACATGATCTTATGAGCTCGATGTTTATCAGTTGAATATCAGTTGCCAGGCAGTTGGCAGCCAGGGGATCCCATGGGCAGAATCACTGCTCCAGTAAAGAGCCTTGTTTTTACCAGAGCTGCAACTAATGTTTATTCTCACTTTTACAGGCTCTATCAGTTATTTTCTAGATCACATAATGATTTGTTCTGTCTGAAAAGGCCAAAATAATTACAAATACCCAGAACAAGCTACAAGCCCTAATGGTTTTAAAGTAATGTTTATTTTTATAGTCTCATCACACCGATGCAATTTTTGCTCTGATTTGATTTGACTAAAATCATGAGCTTATATAATTTTTTTGCAACAAAATAGTCCAATAAAGTTATGAATTAATTGATTAATCATGTTTTATTTTGTTGCTGTACCTTTACTTCATGCTTGCTGGTGTAGAATATCATAGATCTGTTTGATCCAACCTTGGTACACTTGTCTTCACCCGTTCGTTTAATCTTTTACTGAGAAAACGAAAATGAGAACCTCCAAGTCAAGTGCTGATCGCAGTATCTTGCTTTGGTTGCTTGACACAACAGTATGAAGTGAGGTTTGAAAACATCTCTTATATATAAGGTGACTTGCTCACATCCATCCCGTGTACATTAGTACAACAGCACTATAGAATATACCCTGGAACAATCGCTTTTATAATTGCTAAAATATTTATGGATCACTGAAAGGCCTTTAGTTAGACCAGCGGTGGAGGAAAGGCTCTGTGGCTTCAACTAGCACAAAACTATAGGCCACTATATTGTCAGTAGACACATAGACACTCTCTCTGTCTCTTTCATCCCATAAGAAATGTTCTGTATTATTTGCAGCTGAAGCGTCTCAGTGCAGCAGTGAGTTTTGGAAGAGGCAAGAGCCATCTTCTGGAGGAGGGCTCCCTGCCCCGGGACCTGCTGGAGTCTCCAAAGAGCTGTGTGGTCGATGTTTCTACAGGCAGCTCCCAAGCTCTGCTTCCTCCCTCCACCACAGAGTGGGCGAACTCTGTGAAGAACATTGTTGAGAGGTTTGCACAAACGTGTCTTTTTGTTCTCTTAGAAAAATTACTCAAAAATGTCTGTTGGTGATTTACTTGTTGAGGTCAGTGAGTGACTTGTTAATGCTTAAAAACTCTCTCTGTGGCATTTTTTTTGTCTCTGGTGACACAGAAAAGGCCTTCGAGTCATAACAGAGTCTGAGATTGGTTTGGCGGCCATCTACGCTTCCTGTGACAAGTACTGTAATCCAGCCAGTCAAATGGGAGACTCAGGTGAATCAGACTCAGACAGAAAAGCACTGACAGAGTTCTTTGTTTTTATTTTTGCTCAACTGTCTTTGATTTGTTTGGGTTTTAGAGTCAGGACCAAATATGAAACCCAGAATCCCAAGTGCTTCGCTGTCACAGAGCGTGGCAGTAGATGAGACCATGTTAGCTGCCACATCTCAAAACATCACAGCATACGCAGCGAACACAGAGCAACCAGAAAGGTACCAACACACTCACTCACACACACACACATCAGTGTTGTGACAAACTTGTCCACTCCAGATAGCCACTTTGACGTGTGTAACTTCTGTGTTTTCTAGGTCACAGCTGTGTGAGGTGACAGGGCTGACAGCAGTTGGAGAAACTCCTGAGAAGAAGCAAAATGGTAACACTGGTCTTCACCATGGATCCAAAGTCATGGCTGAGAAGACGTCCACTCAGTTCATCGTGGCCAATACAATGAGTTCATCACTTAATACTGTTCACAGCACAAACTCACAGTGGAAGAAGCCTGAGCCCAAACTTACAGGTAGCTGGAACAATGATTGCATATTTTTCTCTCACCATACTCACATACATATTGATACTGTTAGCTCATAACTAGTCCAGTACCAGTGTTGCTTTTTCTTTTAATTTATTTTATTTCAATTTATTTATTTATTTTCAGAAATGGGAGAGTACATACTAATGGACATTTATAATCTTAATATGAATGAGGTTATAGCCAAATGGCTAATTTCCATCTCTCTTATTATTATTTTTTTTAATTTAAAATCTTTGTGAAACTGATCAGATAAATGTGTGTGATGGAGAATCAACATTTTCTGCTGTTTCAAATGGATGTAAGAATCAAACAGTGTTGATTAGGAAGAAATCTTAAATTTTAATCAATCACATTTGGTATATACCTACAGTACCTATAACAGTTATACAGAAACCGGTTAGTATTGATAACTTCAAAGGTATAATGTTTATTAATGAGCTCTAAAAGTTCTGGTAGGTGGATTATGTCATTTTTGAGAAGAACCAGGCTTCAATCCTCTATGCTGAGAGAACAGAGTTTAGATTAATTCACCTGTCATATGAGCTACAATGCCTCTAATACTATGTGAATTTTTTTTTAATTTCCAGGTGAAGGGAGTAGTGGCGTTAGATCCCAGCCTCACACCTACAGGACCAATGGTAGTGCCGGTGGTGGTGTGAAGACTTTCTTTCAGAGGCAGTCTCCTCAGAAACCAAGAGTCCCAGCACAGACTTCTCCACAGAAACAGTCAACTCTGACCAGTTTCTTTCAGCCAGTCAACAAGAAAAGGTAAACATCTACTCCTTAAGCACATGGAAGACAACACCTGTGTTTTAATACGCAGGCAATGCACTTTGATTAATGTTCACTTCGTGTAAAACCACTTAACAAATGATAGGAAACATACCTTCGACTTGCTACAATAAATTCAGACAACATCATATTTACTCCCTGCAACCTTGAACAGTTAGAAAATAGATGCATGGATGGATCATTTTTAATTTGACTGGTTAATTTGACAATATTTACGTTTCAAGTTTTAGCAAATCAGTTATTATATAATATTGAAATGAAGAATAGCAGTGATGCTAAAGGATGTATTGGCTGTGGGCACATGTGAGGAACATTTTCAAAATTGTCTTATTCAGTATCATTTTTATATTTTTTTCAATACAGTCACAAAACAGTCTCAACTCTTTAGTAAGTCATATTCTATACATTTGTTTAACTTGCTTATTGGGCTGTTGAAATAAAGTTCACGCCACTTCACGCCAAAACGTCCTATTGCTAACAAACATCTGAAATATATTCCATCTATTGAATGTCACAAGTCTCTTATTGCCCATTTCCTTCAAGGCCTTTGGAAGATGAGTCCTCCACCACTGTGTCAGATGCAAAGCGGCCTGTACTGGCATCGTCCATCAGCAGGCTAGAGTCAGCAGTCACCTCAGTCACACCGACAGAAGCATACTCACGCTCTAACAGACTCTCTGCAGCCGCGGCCCAGACTTCACTGGAGTCAGGGGTAGATCTGTTCACACACACTGGCCAGCAGGAGCCACAGGGTAGAAAGAGGAAGGAGATGGAAGAAGACATAAAGTTGGAAGAACTGGAGTCTATTATGTCTGAGGATATGGATTTATTTGATGAACAACCCTCAGCCAAACAGAGGCAACAAGCACAGTCAAAAGGGAAGAGTTCTGCTGAACAGAAACAAAGCTTAAATGCGGCGGAGACTTCGTCTTCAAGCAAGAGACAATGTTTCCGTGTAGAAGACAATGATACCAACCAAAGGCGGGAGTCAGGTTCCCACAAGAACCAAAGCCAAAAATCTGAACAGCACATCATCTCCATCAAGACAGAGCCCATGGATCCTTCAGAAAACATCACCACTAATCATGAGTCCAGCAAACCTTCACATGTGTCATCTGCTAGCAAAAGTGAGAAAAACATTGTGCCTTTTGAAGAGGACGACGTGTCTTTTATTGAGGTGAGGACAGAAGATGTACTCTCACTTTATTTCATTTTAGTTCATTTCCTTTACTAGTTATGGAGAGAAAGGAAATTAAAACTTCCATCTCCATTCACACAAGACACATCCGCTTAATGCTCATTTTTACCCTTCGTTTTCCTGTAGGATTTAGATCTGCTCAAAGGAGATGTTAGCGAGCCTAAAGAAGAGACAAAGACCCCTCTGAAACCAGTTCTGATCAAACAGGAGGTCCAAGTAAGTCTTGTGCTGGTTGCACTTTTGTCGTCTTCCTTCCTTACAGTAAGCTCAGTACATGCTGTATCTTTTTCTTTCAGCTAAGCTGTTTACTGACAATATACATGTGTGTATGCATAATATCAGAAAGGATTTTGACAGGAAACCATTCATTAAGCTGCAAAGAATATTAACTGTCCACCTGATGAAAGCTGAATTCCTCATTTGCTGTTTTTCAGGAGTTCAAGATGGATGAAGATCTTCCTAAGAAGTTGGTGTTGGTGAAATTTCAATCTCTCACTATGAGCGTGCCTCTGAAGAGCAAACCAAAGCAAATTCTAGGCAATGTCAACGCAAAGAACTACAAATGTTTCCGCAAGGTCAGACAGCAGTGCACCACAGACGGGCCTCAGATGAAATTAGTACTGACTGTAAATAAATGATTGAACTCACAACAGCCTGTCTAATGAATGTAGCTACATTTTGAGTGCTAACAGTTAAATTACATTAGCTTTTAAATGGAAATAATATGCCCTCATTCATGCGTAGGCTGCAAAACATCCAATTTCAGGCAGACAAGTGATTGTGTAAAAGCACCGTTTGAACCCATTATTTGTGAGACAGACAGGTTTAAGTGATAATTATGTATGCACTGATGAGACACATCATCTGCTGTGAAACACACACAATATGTTCAAAATCTACTTTCAGCCTTGCCACAAAGCACAAAAACCAAATTGCATCACAACCTGCCACACACACAGGGCCACGGTGTTCTCCCTTTTCATGTTTGAATTTCCTTTTGTGCTCATTTTCAGAAGCGAGTTCCAGGTGCAGATGGAGCACCTCACTTCATTGGAGGCTCAGATCTGCTGGTTCACAACAGAGGGAAGAACACTGACCTGGATGAGTGGCTGAAAGACGTAGCTGAGGTAATTTTATCTCTCTCTCTTTCTTTTTTTGTCTGTGATCTGTTCAAGCTCCATTTGTGATCTGCGCCTGTGTTTGCTTCAGGAGGAGCGACAGAGCAGGCGGGACGAGACCATAGGAGACGACCTCTTCAGGTGAGGAAGAGATTCTCATTTTCTGTCTGAAAACGTTTGGTAACTTCACTGTTCCCTTCACAGCTTCCTAAAAATATTGTAAAGTTTCCAGTGTGTGAAGTGCCGTTTGCACACTTTTGAAAGTAACAATTGAAAGTCTTTTTTTTTCATCCTACACCAACACTACAATATCTAGTGGCCACAGACAGGGAGTAATAATTTCCCAACTAGTACAATATTTGTGAATTATAGATTATGATACGTGACTTCTTTACTTTATGTTACGAATTTTCATCATCTACATATAATGTTTGCCCTGTAATTGAGAAGAATGTTTTACATTTTACTTTAAGTCTGGCTTTTTGTTTTTATCATTTGGTCAGACAGGTACAAATGTTTCCCACAGAATTCCTCCTCTGTGATTTAGATGTTAGACCTAAAGACATACGTTTTGTTTTCATGTTAGCTGTTGCATTATGTTCATGTTGGTTTTTCCGCCTGGACATTGGAATTTGGTCAATAACACCTTTAATTTACACCTGACTTTGGTGTGAGAGCTTGCTCTGCCAGTCCTTGAGTATTAATGAAGGTCTGTTCAACCTCTGTCATTATAATAAAGTCCAGACAACATCATTAACTGAGAATTATGGACATGTGGCCTGTAGCTTCAGTTTAACCAGTCAGGACTTAGTAAGTCTTCCGTCACAGCGGTTGCCAGGGAGACAGGTGATGTAAGCAGCCGCTGCTGTGTTTTCTTTGACTAAGCAGAAAAGAGACAGTCTGAGATTGATTTTGTGTGTGTGTGTCTGTGTCAAGGCTGAGCTGTTTGATCACTGAGTCATGCTCAGTCAGTCATGCGTAGCCGGGGAACAGACCCTGCCACTAAGAAAACAATCCGGTATTTTTTTGGTAGGTCTAAACGAAGTTTCCAGACGTGGTTTATAGGAAGCCTGTTTGCTTTAAGCTGTTCAAACACTGTCCATGTTTTATAGCGCTTAATTTGGGCTGTTTTTATTGTTTGTTCAAAATGCCTCTAAGGACATTGAGGAATGATCCATGAGGAATGTTAAAAGCCCATCCTGCCACGCATAGACCTATGAGATAAACTCTTGTGTGTGTGTGTCTGTGTCTGTGTGTGTCTGTGGATGTGTGTGTGTGTGTTTAGGTACAACCCCGCCAAACTAACCAGGAGAAGATGAAATGCCTTCATCTTGAAGTCCTCCAGTGGATTTTGATCTCAGAGACAAATGAAGTATGTCAAACTCCACCAACACAATATGAGAAGGACCCCAGAATTGTAACCCATGTTGCCTGTTTCACTATTTTACCTATAATGTCGACTGATACACCATGACGTTTATGCTTCGTATTTGCTAAAATAATTAGAAAAGTGTTTCAGTTTTCCCTTAGACATGTTCTATCTATGAATGCATTTATACTTTCAACTAATTAACCCACTGACAGCAGGCAATGTAAAAATAAAAAAAAGTCTCATGTTCAGAGATTTTTCTCATTTTTTATTTGTCAATAATAAAAAATACGGCATACAAAACATTAAAAACTCTTCAATTGTACAAGAGAGCATTAAAGCTCTACATGCTGAAAGCAGCTTCTCCTTTGTTTTGAAGTTAAGACCAAATGTGTTCCCTGGTTTGAGCTGAACTAGAAACTTGAGGTGGATTCAAGTGTAACAGTTGACACAGCCAACCCCTTCAGGCACTTTTATAGATCCAGAACTCTTCAGATAAGCAGTCTTCACGCCAAACATCTGTTGGCCTTTCTGTGCTAAAAGTTGAAATCCGCTTTCCCTTCAAATTCACAATAAGTGCCATGTACAAGTTGAGAGTTAATTCTGTGTGAAGTGTAAATTGTGCAGTAATAAAGTCATGAGCAGCTGAATGGCCACAAGACATTAGGAAACTGGCCTTGAAACACAGTTGATTCAACAGAATTCTTTTGTTTACTACTTAACTACTTACATCTAAGTTGCACTCTTGGATGGGCATTAAATAAACCTGTCAATACTTTATTAAGCAACCAGAGTCTGTTTCTGAGTTGTCTGACCCAGATGTAACAGGGTCATCTTGATCTTTCCTTGTAATAACTTCAAAAAAAATAATAAGAGTTAATACCACTTTTGAGTCGCCCAGTCTGCCCTTATAGCACTTTTCTCTCTTCTGCTCAAAACAGCTGCTGCAAAGCAGTCGTTCATGCCTACATGCATATATTTAATATTTATATCAAAAAAAAATATTCAAAAGTCAGTGAAAAAAGCATCAAGGAATAATTCCGCGGAAAATCAATATTTAACACAAGTAACATGAGTTCCATTAGTTTACTGTTATATGATTATCAAAACTCAAACAGTAATGTGTTAAACTACTTTTGTTAGATGTAAAAGCAATGTGACTACATATATTATTTAGTAATTTTTCACCACCAACACTGTCTGTCTATTGTACCGTATGAAAGAAGAATTCCCCTACACAATGATCAAAGTGTCACATCATAATAAACAAACCTTGAGCTGTGCTTGAGTGGGACACAAAAAAGTATTCATATGGCAACACAGACAGTGTATAAATTACTGAAAGGTGCAAACTGTAGCAGAAATATAAAATGTATGGCTACAGTCACTGCTTATATCCTCTCCAAACTGTTATTTGGCACTTAACAGAACAGTAGTTGTTAACAGTAAAGCTGCATTAAAAGTGGTAGAAGGATTTATAGATGTTCACATACAGATGATGTAATATGAGGAAAACAAATAGCTCTATTGTCAACATCAGTGGGAAATTTACCTGTGAACGTGCCTTGTTGGCATGTCTGAGAAACAGTTATGGAAGAAATATGACTTAGTAATTGCTGTGTAGTGTAACATAAACAACATTTCACATTATTAAAAGAAATTATATAACTCCAATCACAGATGATCAAAAATAAATACTGATATACTAATCCAGTCTTGCACACTGACCGTATGAATAAATTCAAGGTGGAGTTCAGATGTTAGTCTTTAGAGGGATCGCTACATGCTACGCTATGTTAAGAAATACTGAAATGTAACAACAAAAATAAAAAGTGGATGCTAAGATTTGGATTGCTAGAAATAAAGAAATTTAAAAAAAAAACTGTTTGTATAGTATCTTTGTAAAATGGGCTGTTGTGTGAGCGTGCTTGTCCTGTTCTGTCTTTGAAAAGCCCCCCCTCAATTTTTATCTATGTAGATTAAGTGTAGATGCAGTCAACCTGGCGCTGGCTGTCCAAAGTGACATTAAAATTTACACTGTGTTGTGGCATCAAGATCAATAAATTGATGGCAAAATGAAAGAGTTGTTTTACTTTTTCACTATATCTAGTCATAGTATAATTGGCAATTACCTTCAAAGACTGTAGTTAAAGGACCACTCTGGTGTGTCTTGCTTTATCTACTACTAATCACATTAAACCACTTTAAGTAAACCCAGTCTTAATCCATCTTAATGTGGTTCAATATTTGCATGTATTATAATGGAGAGTTGGATGCCAAATGGCAGAGCCATTCATAGTTTCAAATGCATAAGGAAAATATCACTACTATATTATTAGTGTGGATTTAGTCTTGTGTTATGTTTGCTGTTGTTTTGAATGCAAATCTAAACAAATATTATGATTATCATATAGAAGTAAATAAAAAAGGAAGAGAAATGTAAAACACCAGAATGACCCTTTAATGACGATGACTTTTGAGAAAACACTTAAATCCAATCTTGATGCCTTTAGTGAAATTGGTAATAGGTGTCCAAGAATACATTCAGATCTGCAAGTAAATAATTTGCATAGAAAGCCTGTCGGTAGCAGTATAATCAAAGCAACAGGATTTATTCTAATCTTCTAATTCTTTAGGTATATGGCTCTGACTAACTACAACAGCAGATAAAAGAAGAATCTCTCAAGTTAAAAAAAAAAACAAAGTGGTACGCTCATAACAATCAGGAACCCTAAGCCACTGACTAGCCAAGAACTTGTCGGTTCACACGGTTGGATAAATCTGGTGTGCGTCTCATCTTGCAAACAGTCACCACTCGTGGTTATTTCACATAAAGTTCAGATAATCTTAACTTCTGTAAGCAGGCCCACAGATTGCTCTGTGACTGCACATGACTGATAAAGCTGAACTGAACTGCTCTACTGAATGTTGCATTAAGAAATAGTGAAGTCGCCTCTACTTTTTAATGTTCTGTTTCCTAAAGTTAAGAAAAACAAGATCATATTGTGATACGACAGCAAGTAAGGTTAGTAAATGGATTGAAAGACACATGGTGAACGAACAAATAACCCTGATGAAAATAAGGTCCCATTCAGTTGTGAGGTTACAGTTTGACTACAAAACATTGGGACATGGTAGCTTAGACTTCTGGGACTTCTTAAGAAGTCAGACAAGACTCTGAAAAGCTGTTTCTTTAGAAACTAATTAGTGTACATCCACTGTCTTTTTGGTCTCAAAAAGTTGTACAAATGCCTAAGCTTTGATGAGAAAACACTGCATTAATGATTAAAACATTAAAAGCATCCCCCTCCCTTTTTCATCAGATGGTAAAAGCTCTTAAAAGCTGTGCCCTACAACCAATTTTGTACCGCTTTTTTTCCCATTATGTTTTTAAATGAAGTTATTCCCGCCATTGCTGATGAGCTTCCCTTTCTTCTTGAGTCTTTTCAGCAAACAGGAGGCAATGCCTAGAGCGCCACCCTTCAAAAACCGAACAAAGTTGTCTCCCACCAGTGGGCCCATGGCAAACAGACCTGGCTCCTTGGTACACTCAAAAGTATAGGGGTGGATGTCAATGGGGTTCTGCTTGCAGGAGATGGGTTTTGTTGGATCCTGACCCAGGTACTGGCCCTGCCCCTTCAAGAAAAATAAGTTCGGGTTGGTCCCGATGAGCACCAGAACCATGGAGATCTTGAATGCCTTGAGGGAGTTCTTCCCTTGCAGCAAACACTTCATGTCAGACTGGAAGGACACCACGCAGTGTTCGGGGAAACTGGTGTAGTCTGGAAACAGGCTGACATTGGCATTACCAGCCATGTTACCTGAGGCAAGTTGGGGCTTTGGGCACATCTTGGCACATACTGAAGAGGCAATGCTAACTGCCTGGGGTCTGATGGGAGCAGAGGAGGGAGCCACATTTGTGTAGGCATGAGAACACATCATGTTGTAAACTTTGTGGTACTCTGGGTACAGGGTCTTGGGCAGCTGTTTGAAGATGAGATCTGGGTCATCTACGCTCTTACGAAAGACATGCAGCACTCTAATGTTGCTGTTGCAAGCACACAGAACTGCATCTGCGGCACTTAAGCCAGCACCTACAATTAAAACTGGATCAGAGTTCATATCCAGCTTTCTCCGGCTTACAGCCATGCCAAGGTCTGAGATACTGTGGAATACAAACGGTAGGTCCTCCCCCTCTACACCTAGTCGAATCGGTGAATCGGATGCACCAGTGGCCAGAACTACATTTTCGGCAAACAGAGAGAAGGGGACATGAGTGTCGTTCTGCACCTGCTGGTATCCCCTTATTTCCCAGAGAGCCCCCCCACCTCCACTGTTTACATCCTTTACTCCATTTCCCTCAAAGCCCTCATTCCCACCATCTCCCACCCCTTGATCAGTATGCCCATTTTCCAGACCTTCTTCCTCGTGCCCCCGGCAGAGTTTCTGGACGGAGGTCACGTAGGTGTTGTCAACAAAATTCTTTTGAAGACCCTTAAGCTTCACATAATTACGATAATAGGATGAGATCTCATCAGGGGTGGCTCTGTCACTGGTTACATCCCTAGAGAGGAGAGAGACAATGAGGAATGAGGTAGCACAGAATTAAATGTTGAGCCATGTCTGTGTCAAGAACCTTGACCCATGTCTTCACCTGCGTTTCCCGTTGACCAAATCCCTGTAGTTGATGCCTGGGAGCTCCATCCAGATGCCAAGACTTATAGTCAGCATGGACCCTTCCATTGCCTGAGGACAGAAAAGAAGGGTAGAAGAAAATGCACAAAAACAAAAGGACTGACAAAAGATATGGATAGGTTCAAGGGTGAGAAGACTAAACCTTGTGGCTTACATGCCAAGCACCTCCGGGTGTTGCTCTTCCCAGCACCAGATGTGGGATGTGTTGCTGCTTGTCCCTCTTCCACTGAAGGACAGGGGGGAACTCGTAGCCAAAGTCAGCATTAGGATGAAGCAGTGTATCAAATAGCACAGCCACTGGATTCCTTGACCTTCCCTCAAGACCTTCACTCAAATATTCGAGATCCTGCAGGCAAATGTTCCTTTCATGACATAAATGAACATGTGCACTTACTAATGTGTAAATATGCAGTCAATCTGCAGATGCTTTTACCTGCTCAGTGATAGGGAGGTGCTTAGTCTCCTGCAGTTTCCTATACAGTATCGGGTTTGGGTGGACAGTTGCCGTATCCAGGAAGGGCTTGTGTCCACTCAGAAGGTAGGACAGACAAATACCTGATGGCCCGTTGCCTGAAAACAAGCCAATGTTTGTGAAATGGTGGATTAACATCACGTTGGGGAACACAGCATTAAGTGAGAAAGATCGTTCAAAATGTGGACCAAGAGAAAAGTCACAATGTGCAACCATTAAAGCTCAGGAGTTTACCTATTATGACCACAGGAACAGTAGATGGGTGGTCTTGCGGCAGAGTGGTCTCTTCCAGAAGAGGCATGGCTGCAGCCTGGGCCAGAGCCGGCACTGAGGAGAAATAAAGCAATAAATATATGAGCAAAGTTGCACATGTTTCTGAAAGCCATCAATTCAGTGTTCAAATGTCCATCTGAAAAGCAGAGCTTCATATTTCTGTATCTGAACAGGTTCAAACTAACTTGTTGTCTTTGTGTCTGCCAGTGTTGTTGTGGTCTCTCATTAGCTTAGATCCTGTCTCCATCTACCACCATCAGCTGACTCAGAAACACAGGCATTGAGGGGGAAAAAAACCTTTATTCATCCTGTTATTGTGCTTCCACACACAGCCATGACCCTCCCTGTCTGTCTGGGGCTTCGCACACGTGGAAACACCCGCCACAACACAACGTACCCCCAGCTTTTCTCTTTGCCGTCCCACCAACCTTCACACACCCCTTGTCCTATCAAATGTGGCCCGCGGCGAGACTAGCCTCTGTTAACCCTGGTACCGCTTCCCAAACAAAAGGGAGTTCTAATCAGATTTATGTAGGCTTGGGTCTGCTGTGAAACGTTGCCGGTGAGCATGTGTAGAGTGTGTTTGTGTGTTACGCGACAGTGCCATTGTGTGCCCGCCGGGCAGCAAATCCCCCCTGATCACTCCTCCGAGTGGGCCCTAATCCCACTGGGCCTGTTTATGTCTTTACCACCCCTTTCAACAGCAGCAGGATGAGAATGTGGTCCTGGCATGCTGACAGACCAAACCATCAGAGCTCCTCCTCCCCCTTTTATACCCACCACCAACACACACACGCACACTCCCGCCAAAACATTACCCACTGTCCAGAGCGAGCAGTGTCCACTTGCCCCAGTTTCATACTAACCAAAACATGGCCCACAATGCTTTTGTCTTGTATCTCCAAACTCTGGCTCAGTTCCCTTATAACTCTCATGTCCCCTTGCTGCCAATACAGTCTGCCTCATTTCATGTACACCCCTCTCT
>OMNW01034535.1:39997-50210 GCA_900303245.1 Selene dorsalis | reverse complement strand
TTGTCTTTGGTCGTTGGCTTGTTTACCCTTTTCAATGAAAGCACTGGGATTCCACACATTGCCTGCCCTGTTTGGAGAGTGTCGTGCCCCCAGTTGGCAGGTTGATACTGGTATTTCCATGCCACTGCTCAATTTGACAAACCTCACAGTGTTTACAGTCCTAAAAGTTGATTTCGCCAGAACTTTTACATCAAAATGTGTCTCTTACTGTCAGTGGATTTAAATGTTCAGATTAAATAGTGTCGTCTTGTTTTTTCAACCTTTTCTCCCAATAAAATAATGAAAAAAATTGAACGAACAAAGTTTATCCATTTGATTGACAGAACTGTACAATGTAGGCCTACTGTAATACTGACCTACTGATCAATAAGGAAGTTCACTCTATACTTTCACAGTATTTATGACAAAACTCAGTTTAAAGATGGAGCTTTCAAAATTCAAATACCCAAATCCAGATTAACAAGATTATTGAATCACACTAGGATGAAGTGTTTGCAATGGTAGTTTGTTAGTCAATCCCTTGAACATCTTCAAGGCTCGTCTATTAACCAGTAGAGTTATTATGGAGCATCTACACTTGTTCAGCAACATTTATGAGATGATATGCAAATACACGAGTGAATTATATGGATAAAACTGTACTTTAATCCCAAATTAATGAGGCTAAATACCAAAGTAAAAAGTGTTGCACTACAAACAGTCCAAACTTATATAAAAAAATACACAAATAAATACAACCAAGGTGTTTGTCTAGTTGTAGACTTAATTTGTTGTGGCCACTGTCTTCTCCCCTTTGGTGCGCTAACGTGCGCTTGTCGCATCATGAGTGGAGAGGATGGACAATACTTTTCTAGAACATGGTGCACTGAGTATTGTGGGTTGAAAATGACTTTTTTTATGAGCACTGTCGTCACTGAAATAACAAACATACAGTTTAGACTCCACCGCCCTATGTATAATCCAATTGGAAACACTTAAAAGCATTTCAATCTTGTTTTCCTCATCTTTTTTTCTGACTTTCTGTTTCTGATCTCTCTGTTTAGAAGGTGTGTTGGGTTTCCTCAAGCCTACACCTTACTTTACTACTACGGCCTCATCTTTGCAACTTGTGCAGCCTGCAGGTCAGTTGCAACATTAACTTAAAACCAGCTCTAGACTGGGTAGCTGTATGTGCGAACATTGCTGCAGCACAGGCACCACTGGAGGAGCGGAATGATGTAGCACTGAGTTATACACCGCACCATACACATCATCCCCGTGGACCCACACAGGCTCAAACCTCCCACTACACCCCCCGACTACCGAGCAGCTGTCCTTGCAGCCTGCGTCCAAAAGGCACACGGAGCACATGCGACAACGGCTATGTCACCATCATTGCATAATTTAGGTCAAACACACACTCACGGGCATCCGCAACACTCCGCACCAAGAACAGGATGTCTTACCACGCTGTGTATTATCTCTGTATCCTCCAGTCGCGTCCTGCTATCACGACCCACGGCTGCATCTCTAATCGTATAAATAGGCAGACACCGGTGGTGGGAGGACCTATACAACTGTCCTGGGGTCTTGCACGAGATAACAAGCCAGCCCCCCTCTCTCTCTCTTGTCATCACATACACACACGCGCGCGCGCACACACACACATTCACTTACCTCCGTGCAGTGAAAATCCGAGCAGACCTGGTTATATTCAGGTCTGATCAGCCTGTAAATGTCGTCTGAGGATTAAATCTTCTCCGTGTCTTGATGGCAGTGTGTGTGTGAGAGAGTGTGAGAGAGACGGAGAGTGAGACAGAGAGAGAGAAACCGAGTCCTGCGTTTGCTTTTGTCGTCACATGCGCATCTCACTCTGCACCGGCAGGCGTGTGCGCGTTCACGGAGACAGGACAGAGCCGGAAGATCTGAGCATCTTCAGTATCCTCCCTGCTGCTGTTCAGCAGCCGACTTCTGCCTACAAGGAAGGCATTGAACAGTTAGACATGATTAGGACACCTCAGTATGGCCCCTTGCCTTATTCAGTCTAATTAATCACCCTAGTTGTTAATTAGGCTGCAGTCAACAACAGTGTTGGAGACATGACTTGGGTCAGTATTGTATTGGTATTTTAGAGTTTCACCATTTACTTAAAGTCCATCTATTCAGTATTTATAACAACTCACACAACCACCAAAGTGGTGCTAACAACTAAGCTGTGGTTGGTGTAATGATAAACACTTTAAAATGTCTTTACAAGTGTGTACAATTACATCATAGTTGCAGTATGAACCATTTATTTCGTGTCCATGTGCTATAGAAGGATTTCAAGTAAACTGGTTCATAACAGGATAGCCCTATGAGCTAGTATGACCTCCAGTATGATCCACATTTGTCGTGTAATAGATACATTTGTTGAAGTTTTAAGATAAAATAAGAACTTTATTGATCCCGCAGGAAATTGTTATCAAAGGAGCTATCAATGGGGGTGTCTTCTGGAGGCAGAATCAGCCTTTACATTTGGAAACTGGACAATAAAAGGTGTGTATGTACTCTGCATAGGTGACGACCAAGTTGTGTGTGGAAAAAATGATTAAAGATAGCACCGGTTAGTGTTTTCTTGTTGACAAACCACAGTTTCTGTTCTGTAGAGTGTTTGCATTCTGTGTTATGCAGATACTGTCTCTATGATAAGATATTGTGGGTGGGATGTGGGTGATTAGTAGTACAAGTAGTCCTACTCATTATCCATAATACCATTTTTTAAGTAAGATATAAGAATTATGAACCCATTGTTGATATCACTTCAGCTGGTAGAGAAGGGGGTTGAATGTACTGTTATGTGGTTATATCTCACATGTTTTCTCATTTTAATTTTTAAAATAACTAGTGATACAAGCTGTTATCTACATGTAATGGGGTAAAATTGGTATAAAATGGAGATGAAGTAAAGTACAAGAACCTGAAAACTCTACCATAGCACAGTACTTTGATTGGTTAAATGTTCAGAGTAGTTTATTGTTTCAAATACGGGAGCCACAGTCTCTTCTTTATGGCATTGTTCTGTGTTATAAGGTGGAAAACAATGAATTTATCTGCAGTGCATGTGTAGACACAAGACAGATGTTTGGTCCTGCACTGGAGCAGAGGGCCCAAGCAGCTGCTCTGTCCTGTAGATCCCCGCCCATGGCCCCGCCCCTCTGCGTCATCATCCAATGAGCTGAGTGAAACGAACCATCACTTCCTGTCCTCGGTAGAAACGCGTGTGTGCTAACCCCTACCTCAGTTTACAACACGAAAAGTGGCACAAAACGCCACTGAAAATGGTCCTGCTCAGTAGAACCTGCCTCCGGAAGGTAGGCACCGAAACAAGACTTTAATGCCGTGAGAATAATTTAATGCACAGTAAGGGTTCACTAATGTCTGTAAACGTGACAGTAGCTGTGAAGCTAACCGGCTAACTGCTTTCAAAACATAAACAACTCGCTCTGGGATCTCTGCAAGTACTTCAGCCTTTTATGAACATGTATTCCTACTCTGTTTTTATTTCTTCTGCATCAGAATGAACTAGTCGGTGTCTCTGGTGTGTTGGATCCAGAGTTGTGGTGTTAAATGCGTATAGCATTTAAGCTAAGTTTAATGTTTTGAACCTGTAGTTTGACAGAACTTTGTGATGTTTAAGAGCTCTTACTATTTTATTCTCCTGCTTTCAACAACACAACGCAGTGTTCTTCTGTTGTCATGGTAATTTCTGGTCTGTTGAAGCATGAAAGTTCATCTTGGACTTTGGAAACAGGCAAAAATACTCATGAAGCAGTTGAAAGTTCTTGTAAGCTTGTGAGCTAAACATCTGACTTACAATTGGGATTGTTCCATCACACAGAATATTCAGGGTTTATCTGGCATAGTGGAAATCATATAAAATCAAGTTCAAGACTTTTGTACTTGTAGACAAGATCACATATGGCCAACAAAACAATGCAAGAAATATATTAAAAAAATGAAGTTACAATTCATGTATGTACCTGTTGTTTTAAGGTGCTTACCTAGTTTGACTACCATGTTTACAAATTATACTGTTTTCCACTGAATTGCAGCTGGATAATAATAATTGTATAATCGGATAGATTTGTTAATCTCATCAGTCTCTTTTGTGTCTCCTTGTAGTTTGGAAACTTTGTGGACAATCTCCGACTGTACGTCCGTGGGGGCAGTGGTGGGATGGGTTTGCCCCGTCTTGGGGGACAGGGAGGAAGCGGTGGAGACATTTGGGTGGTCGCGACAAAGAACATGACCTTGAAGAGAATCAAGGACAAATATCCACAGAAACGTTTCGTAGCGGGAGCAGGAGGCAACAGCAGGTCAGCTTCTCCAAATCCAACCCTTGAGTTTTCCAAGTCAGAGGTTGAGTTGACATCAGTTTGATTTATAGTTGTCAGACCTGTATAATAGCAGCTAAGACCTTTCAGACAGAGCTGTATTGTGTATTTATTGAGTCTTTTCTTTTTCTTATCCACAGTGTCCGAACACTGAAAGGGGAGAGGGGGGTGGATAAAGAGATCCTTGCTCCAGTTGGTGTAACTGTCACCACTGATGATGGCAGAACACTTGGTAATATGAAATGTAACACACCGCTGGCCAAATACTTGTAAAATCCTTTAAAAGCAGATTATATGTTCAACAGAAAAACTAATAATGACCTATAAAGTTTTTGAGTAGGAGGTGAAGTACACCATATGTGTCAGAGAACATAAAGAGACAATGATCAAGGGATGGAAAATCCAGATGAACGGTAGATATAGTGCCTTAGTAACATTTTGTCCCCATTCTCTCTTTAAGGGGACCTGAACAGTGATGGTGATCGTGTGATGGTGGCAAAAGGAGGGAGCGGAGGCTCTTACTTCTCAGCGTTTGAGCCCAGTAAGGGTCAGTCCAAACACATCCGGCTGGACCTCAAACTAATCGCTGACATGGGTCTCGTCGGGTGAGAGGAGAAACACACGTGAACATATGGGTTCATTTCAGCTGAGGCTCAAAATGGCTTTAAGTTTCTTTGTAATTGTGATTCTCAGGTTCCCAAACGCAGGGAAGTCTTCTCTCCTGACAGCCATGTCTAACGCCACACCACAGATTGCCAGCTACTCTTGTATGTTCAAATGATACAAATGTGAGTTTACTGTTACTGTGTTTATTGTGTTTGTGCCATATCTAAAATCCTCTTTATTCCGCAGTCACAACTTTAAAGCCGGAGATTGGCAAACTGATGTTTAATGATTACAAGCAGGTAAGGGAAATGCTTTTTCGCGTTTGGTGTATTGTATTTTAACTGTCCATTAAAATGGTTTCTCTCTTTTTGTGTCATTTGTTTCTTCCTGGCAGATCTCAGTCGCTGACCTCCCAGGCCTGATCGAGGGTGCTCACATCAACAAAGGCATGGGCCACAAGTTCCTGAAGCATGTGGAAAGGACCAGGCAGCTGCTGTTTGTGGTGAGTGGAGACAAACAGTACCTGAGCTGACACCTTCATACGAATGTGGTTAATTTGTCTAAAACATTGCAAGCTGCATTAATGATTGTGAAGTCCTGTTTGTCTGGTTGCAGGTGGATGTTTGTGGTTTCCAGTTGGCCAGTAAAACACCGTTCAGGTCGGCCTTTGAAACTGTGCAGCTCCTCACCAAGGTGAAACTGATACTATAAATCAATTTGTGTTTCTAATATAATATATATATATATATATAAATGCTGTATGTTATCTTCTCACTGATTTGAATCATATTTTTACCTCCTCCATCTCTTTCATCCTCCTCCTCTGTCTTCACTGTCTCAAGGAGCTGGAGTTGTACAAAGAGGAGCTTGTGTTGAAGCCTGCTCTGCTGGTGGTGAATAAGATGGACCTGCCTGAGGCTGAGGACAAATTACAAGAGTTGAAGGAACATCTACAAAACCCAGATGGTACATTTGATGTTTTTTTTTTTTGATGTTGTTTTATTATTTAATTATGATAGGACAAAAGGAGTTTATAGAGACAGGGGTCATTGATTTTAACACGTATTTTGACCGATGACAACCAAAATAGAAAAACAAAGAATCACACCTATTTGTTTTAAACATTCACCCTTTTTTTTCCCTCCCGCAGAATTCACTCATCTGCTGCCTGCTGACATGATACCGAAGAAGTACATGACCTTCACACACGTGGTTCCCGTCTCTGCCGCCACTGGGTTCGGTATTGACCAGTTAAAAAACTGCATCCGAGAGTCGCTTGATGAAGACGCAGCCATGGCAACCAAAGCCATCCATCAGGAAAGACTGCAGGCGCTGAGATACCCCTCAAGTGAACATTTGTGATAAACACTGACATCTTGTGAGATTTCAGTCAACCTACAGTGCATTTTGCCAACGAGTCTTTGTCTGCTAAAAAAGGTTCAAACTGGCGAAGTCAAAGATTTTAGGTGCAGGTGAACATCATCCATCTCTCACAAACAGAAACTTTGCAGTTTCAGAGCACTTTAGGATGATGTTTAACATTCTTATTAACCATCACCTGCGTTATATACAAATGTTACAAGGCTGCACAAGTTGAGTCACTTGTTAAATCACAGCCACTGTGAACTGTTTGATCAAAGACATTTGTATGCACATCCTAAAAAGGATGTGAGAGCTTCATCTCCAGATACATTGAATGACACTGGGGGTCCTCAGCAACTTTGAAGGTGAGGAGAAGTACATTTCTACCAGCCAGTGCTGTTCTGTTTCATCTGATTGCAAGATTGTATTCATTTATTTTTATTGCTCTGTGCTGTTGTGATGCACTGATTCAATTTTTTCCTCCCTCCAGTACTGATTCTGATAACCTCGGTGCAGCTAATCTGATCCAGCTGGTCTTTTTGCCAAATTATATATCTGTGTAGAATTTGATGTGGGATCATTTTTATGCAGTTTAACATGAAACCTCAGATGCGTCACTAAAAAACAGAGTCTGCAGTCTTAAGTGGGTGAATGAATCATGATAGAGACACTCATTTCATAATGATATCAACAAAGAAACTGATTAAAGTGGATCAGTGATGTCCGGCTGATTCTTGCTTCGCTAAATGAGGTTAGCGTTGGATCAGTGTTTCACAGGAGTGTTGTAATATAAATAAATGGAGACAGTTTTCCACTGTACATGTAATGTTTCTTTCCCTCTACATGTTAGAAAAGACAGCAGAGACAGTTGTGTTGATGAAAGTTTTATTTTATATTAAATATATTACAATACTGAATGATTAAGAGGAGAAAACAAAAATATGGGGATTGATTTTTGCATCATCAGTCTGTACAGCATACAGGCAAAAATGAAAAAATAAAAATTAAAAAAAGACAGCAACTGCAGTTTTCTGATTTGAACTAGTACATGTGGGGTTTTTAAGATTCCTGGAGCAGAGTGCCGACGCGTCTGGCAGGATGGGACCACATGGTTAAGACTGGGTGGTTGGTGTGCTCCAGTACACGAATACATTCAAGTCTCTGGCCAGAGAGAGAGACACGGCTCATCTGTGGGGACTTTTGCCAGAGTCGCCCTGGTATGTTTTTGGTCAGTCCACCCGTAGGGGCAGGCAGATACAGCAGATATGTTTACAGGAAGGTTGACAGCTGTACAATCACAGAAATCACTGCAGCCTGCATGGTTGCATCCTTAGTGTAGAGTCCTCAAAGTGTCAGTGTCAATGTCCATGACACTGGGACAAATGTCTCGCTGCAGCACAGTATTATGATGTTAAAAATATTACTCAAGAACTCTGAGATAATGCGCTCACAGCCTGCTGGGCCACTGACCATTACTTTAAGAAGACCAGAGCAGAGAAGAGAGCTCTGGATGAAGGCAAATCATGAGCCCGTTCGCATCTCATTTACAACATCTGTGTCCAAACCTACATATGATACAAATCAGTACATGCCATAGGAACAAAAGTGTTTAAAAAAAAAAAAAACTCATCATGTCTCCATTCAAACTCTCACATAATTACAATAATGCACTTAATTACTGTTGGAATAGTTGGTCTACATAATGTCAAGAAAAAAGTGAACATTACAAAGGTACTTAATAAAAAAGATACTAGTAGCAATATAAGTCCAGTATTGTGATGATAATATTACCTATACAGTTCTAATGCATACATGAATTACAAATGAACAAGTGTCCACACTGGAACAAAAACTCAACAACAGTAAAATGACAAACAAAGAGGCTTAAGACGAAAGTGTCTACACAAGGTAGAACAATGAGTTGTAACTGTACAAAGAACTTGCTTCTGGGGAGTGATGTCAGGCTTTGTTTCCAGAAAAGAAATCCTCCTTCAGTAGCTACACTGGCGGGACAAGATTCCCACTGTCAATCATATTTAAACCTTCCTGCCTGACTTTGTTCAGACAGCGTAGTCTGTGGCAAACAAACCCATTAAGACAACAGCGATAGGCAATGAGGGGAAAAAGTCTTTCAGTGTCATGCTCCTTTCCCGTTATGGTCTCATAAATAGCCTACCAGAGAAATAACTTAATTTGATATAGAACTGTCATGCTGTTGGTCCTCACAAGCTCAAACAGCAAGCACTGTACAGCATAGTAAATCATTTACAAGGCTAAATATCTCAATCATCACAGCTAAGTCCAAAATGCACATTTTAATCACAGTTCCCAGATCTGTGCCGAGTCCAGGTT
Organism: Selene dorsalis; assembly: GCA_900303245.1. Taxonomy (NCBI): domain Eukaryota; kingdom Metazoa; phylum Chordata; class Actinopteri; order Carangiformes; family Carangidae; genus Selene; species Selene dorsalis. The sequence continues at coordinate 41,535 of OMNW01034535.1, read as the reverse complement.
TTATCAGCCTTGCTTTTTACTTCTCACTGAATTCATGTACTCTCATCACAAAATATGGGAGCTCACTTGTCTCACACTTCCAAATGTCCAAACTTAATACATCTTAACATTATCAATGGGGGGGAGGGAAATGTCGGAATACCACATGAGTGAAAAGTGGCACATCTACAACTACACCAAACACATCTGTCCATTCATTTCACACAGGCATGGAAATTAAAACTTATTTTGCTAAATCATTACCACCTCAGTAACATTCTTACTGTGCCACAATCAACAATTTTGTCAATACTTCATGTCTGTGTGTTTCTCCCAGAGATGGATTAAACCAGTGCTAATATAAAAAAAAGAAGAAAAACACTTTCACATTCTGCTGTGGATGAAGAAAAGCTATAGAGGTCACAGCCACACAGGAAAAAAATGAAGATGAAAAGTATAAACACAGACAGACAGAACAAGTGCGGGGTCTCTACACTCATCTACAGAGATCCACTTCTGTCTACAACACATTACAGCAGGAAAAGAGTCTCCTCTTTCAAAGTAAAAGCAAAAAACATACTCTGTGTGTATTTTACTGTACATATTTACACACGCACAAACAAACCCAGGGGAGGAAGAGCAGGTCGGGTCCATGTCGTGGGTTATGGGTCATAACTGGTGATACAATGTGAGTTGCCTATAGTGGAGAGAAAGCATCTTAGCCTACAGAAGGTATAAAATCACTGCCCCCCTCGCATGCTTTCATTTCAGACCAGATCAGACCAGTCCTTCTCATCTTTTCCCTGGGAGGAGGTTGCTGATAAACGGGGGTATCTCATGCATACAGTGTTGGAGTTTCTACAGTGATTCATGTGCGTCAAAATGATCTGACAAATCCAGCGATGCTGTGTGATATGATGACCTGCTCCTGGCTCCGCTGCTCCTTTTTTCTTTGTTTTTTTTTTTTTTTAGAAAGGAGCTCAAACAACTCAGGGGACAGCGGTGTTGAAGTGAGTGTGACGAGAGCCGAGCTAAGGAAATGTTGAAGTTTCAGGTTTCGGGGACAGGTACGGGTAGTGAGAGGTGGGGTGGGGATGGTGGGGTTTCCAATCCCAGTTCCAGAGGCCTGAGCAGACAGGAACAGCTCGGTCTGAGCTCCAGCTGGTCTGGAGTGGATGTGGAGCCGGGATCTCCTCTGGCACTCTGCATCGTCTTGTAGAGATCCACTGTAAGTCTGGCTAGACAGCCTCGGAGATGCTTGTTCACACTAACTCACACACACGCCTCTGTCTATTTCCACTCCGGTGGGGGGCTCTCTCTCTTTCGCTTTAGTCGCTTAGAGTCAATTTTGTTTCATTGTTGTGTTTTTCATTCATAGAAAAGGAGAGACAAGTGTAGTTCCTTGAGGTCTTTTGCAGAGTGGGTAGAACGGCTGTTATATTGAAGTCTCCCACAGCTGGAGAGACAAAAAGAAAAGAAAAAGCACAGAAAAGAGAAAGAATAGACATTTTAAAATTTGCCAGAATTCACTGATGGTCAGTTATTTGGTTAAAAGATTG